>PVIR01001148.1:88204-135563 GCA_004026965.1 Petromus typicus | reverse complement strand
AAAAAAAATATTTGAACATAGACAAGTCTAAAGAGAATAGTAAAAAGAGACCGCATAACATGTGTCAGTCAGCTCCCAAAAAATCAGTGTGTTGAAGTATTGTTTTAAAAACTTCCTCAGTGTTACCACAACAATGTTCAAAGGTCAAAAAAGCTGAAGGAATGTGCAGCGATCCCACACACTTGCCTGCTCCATCTTCCTGTGAACATCCTGCTCTCTCTGCTTAACCTGTGTCTCTCCGTCCATCTCTCCTCCTATCCATCCTTACATTTACCCTACTTCCTATAATTCACTTCAGAGTACAGGACAGGGAGCAGTGCATTTCCTCTTACATGTGTGCATTTCATTAAGGTGTGTGCATATCATTAACTAGAAGTCCAAATTTGCTTACAGTTTTCTGTGTGCTTTTCAGGTGAAATTTATATTCAGTGAAATGCATAATTTAAAGTCTATATTCAGTGTTTTTTTTAAACAAATACAAAGACTTGTAGGACCCAAAGCCATTGTTCCAACAGCTTTGAAAATAGTTTTACTAGTTTAGGCACCATCAAAATAAATTCATAGAATTTTACATTTCAGAGCTGTATTTGGTAGAGCGTTCTTTTCCCACTTAGCCCTCTGAAAGCCCCAGGTTCTGAGCACATCCTATGAGCTTCTCATTCAGACACACCTGAGTTTTCTTTGTCCTCCAAGTGAAAGCTGATTTTGTATTTTTACTAGAAACCTGTGTTTTAATGTACCTTTCAGGATTAATAACATCAAAAACTTTGTTTTCCTCAAATCCATGTTTTCAGAGTAAACAGAGTATCCAGCTTTTCCAATGAGCCAGTGGGTGAGATTTTAAACCCATTAACATAGGGTATGTTCAATATCATAGATTTTCTTTTGGAGGAAATAAGCAAACCAAGCTTTCTTCTGCATGTGGAAGAAGCCAAGGGGATAGGACGTGAGCCTGAGCAAACATCACCGCTGGGCAAGAATCCGGCTTTATTTGCTTTTCAGCACAGTCTCTGCGACGGTCTCTGGATCATTATTGTCTTTGTGATACATTTAGAAGAAAAATCCAATGTTTATTGGTGATGACTTCCTTTATGTCACAGCACACTTTTTCAAATATAAATATGTAACGAGCAATCATGTAAGAAAAAGATCTTGAAATGGAAATGAAACTCCCTCAGAGTTTATTTTAAACCAGACTTGACCTGGAAATGGTCACTGTTCTCATAAAGATGCTGACAGCAAGGCCTTCTCCAAAGCGGGGCCGCTTCCCTTTCGGAGGCGAAGTGGAAATGAGATCAGGTGGGTGAATCTGGAAAAGAGAAGAATTTATGTGGCTTCTAAATAGATGGCACATTTGCAGGATGGAAATATTAAATATATATAAGATATGTCATGTATGTAGTCTACTAAATCATGACCACGTGGCACCTCTTTGAGGCCCTGCAGTCCTGCCTTTCCTTTGTCACCGAACCCCGACTGGCTGTGTGGCTCCCTCCTGGTACCTGTTGCTCTCCAGGCTCGCCCTGGTGGTTTCCTCCGGACCCGCTATACATTAGGGTTCAAGGTTTGGGGCGGGGGGGGGGCTGGAGTTGGAAGGTCGAGTTGTTAATTCAGATGTTATGAAACTGTGAAATTGCTATTATGTAAGACACTTACGTGTGTGTTTATACTTTGCCCTTATATAGATAAGTCCAAGGGGCTGCTTTCGGTGTCCCTATCCCCTTTGCCTCTCGTGTCCTGTCTGTCTCATCCTATCCGACAGTAGAATTGATGCCGCTCTAATCCCTGGAAGTTTGGAACTAATGAAGTGACTGCTGAGCTGCCGCCACGGCGCCTGGTCCCAAACTATACTGTACTTCACACTCGATTTATTCTCCAGATGGGAGACTGTGCCGCCCTGCCGCGAGGGACCACCTCTTCCACTGGAGTGTAAAAGTGGACGGATGTTGTTTTCTTTGCAGATTTGATCATTCTGAGCTAGAAACTTGCGAGGATGATTAGTTATTAGCTTTAATGGGTGCCAGTTGAACCAACTGCACGCATATTTTCTCCTTTAATTTCGGAGTCTGCAGGTCTTGGTGATGGTTGATTTATCTGCTTTCTGACGTCACCCGAGCGTGTCTCCTCTGCAGGTGACAAGAATCCAGCCTCTGAAATCAGAGCACGCCTTGGTTCCTGGCCCAGACACAGTCACATAATATGGTGGCTTATGGATAAGGACAAGTTTATTAGCCCCCGGTCCACTGCACTGAGCAGCCCATGGCACGAAATATCGATCGGGTGCTGGAACTTTGGGGACACCATTTTTTAGAATTATTCTCTGAAGATTCTGCACTGCACCAACCATCTCTGTGACCTCCACAGAGTCTGGGATCAAGCTGGAGGCCGCACAGACGAAGGCGATTTGTCTCTTCAAAGCTTTTCTGGGACTATCGATAAAGGCCCTAATTCTATTATTCTGTCTCTTCCAGCTTGTCAGATCTTAGGGAGGACAAGTTCATTCCGCAGCGAGGACAGTTCCACAAGGCTGTCCTGTAGTGTGACCTTTAGCATTTCGTCCTCTTTTCATCTTCACTGCGAACAACCCACCTTGCGCCCAGGACGCAGGATCCCCAGAGTCCCTCCTCCAGTGGCTTTCTTCACCCCCAGTTCCTTTTCCTTCTGTCCCTAGGAGGCTTGTCCCTCCCCCAATGCCAGCGGGTCACCTTGGGAGACCTCCGAGAGACAGTGCCTGTGCAGGGATAAACCAGAGAAACAGGCAAGGAAAGCGTGAGGGGCGAGAAGATCAACACGAGAAACAAGCAGGAGGTGTGTGGAGAGAGCGGGAACCGGGAGGGACAGAGCTCTTTCTTCTCACAACTGGGTAGACTGTGACTCTCACCAAACACCCGGCGTCGAGCTTAATGGTTCTCAGAAACTGCCTTCATTCATCTCGGCCCAACAGATGGCGTGGGTGTGTTTGCCAGCACAGCAACATATTTCACCATTAAAATACCAAAAAGAGAAAAAGAACCAACGTGCCTGTCGGCTGGTGTAAATTCATGAAGTTGTTGGGTATTTTGGGATCCGGACCAGACGGACGCACACTTGGTTTATGTAAATTGCAACAAGCAACAGCCTGCTAATAAGGGCGTCGCGTGGCAGTGTACCTCCAAAGCCCTCATCTCCTTTTGGGAAGGTGGAAAGAGCTTGGCTTTCGTTCCAAGCCCAAATAAAAAACCCCAGTAAAATGCTGAGCATTCACTACTCATTATAACATGAACAGTACTAATCAGATTATGCCCCAAATTGGAGTTAGGGACTTCATTTACAGCCAATTTTGCAAGAGCTGAATTTTCTTAAGTAAACCGGAATGTGCTGAAACCATGGCGATCGGACTTCAGATAAAATTCACAAACAGGTTTAGAACTCGAGCTTTGAACAAACAGTCCCTTTCACATCCGAGGGAAACATAAAACAGCTGAGAGGTCAGATTCTGTGTGACATCAGCATTAACAGTTTAGGGGGTTGGTGTTGCGGGGGATCGTGTGCCACTGAGCACTGGGCAAGTTAAAGCGGGGGGTGGGGGGGGGTCCCCAGTCATCCGGCTTCAGAGGTTGTCTTAGTCCCACTGGTCTTCGGAGTTCCCTTCTGTTTTGCATTTACTTTGTCTTAATAGGGCCTTTGTAAGGCTGTTTTGTTTGTGATGTGTGTATGTATGTGTTACTGGGAATTGAACCCAGGGCCTTCACATTGTGCTCCATCCCCCCCCAGCTGTCTGTCTGTCCATCTGTCTGTTTCGTTTTGAGACAGGTTCTTAGTGGGTCACTCAGTTGTCAGAATGGTCTCAACCCTGTGATCCTCCTGCATCAGCCTCTCAGACCGCTGGGATTATATGCATGCAGTACCATGCTGGCTAAGGCTACGTGCTTGTGAAAGAGACGCTGAAAGTTAGCATGTTTGCAGAACGGAGATCCAGGATCCGTGGCTGTCTGGGCCTCTCAGGCATGGGTCTGAAGGCCTACACAACCAGAAAGCAGGAAGCTATTCCCCCACGGCTCGACAGGGCCTGGCAACCATGGCGCTGAGCTAACATCCACCTTTGCTCGCGTGTGTTCCTACGCAGTGGCTGTGACGAGTGCTGGTCGGGCACGAGGATGAGGAGCTTGACGGCTTCGGAGTGGCCGGAGGCATGATGTAGAGATGTGCTGTGGGTGCCACGCTCCTGACTTTCACTAGCGTGAATTCCCACTTGCTTTTGTCTAAGCTTGGCCTCATTATTGGTGGCCGAATTGCTGTAAATCAGGAAGGATTCCACACAGCTGCCCTATGCTGGTCCTAGGTAATGTTTCCATCTGACCTGACAACTCTAAGCTACTGTTTCCTCACACCATTTAACTCAGACCACATTTGGAAGTAGGTCATAGACCTACATCCGTCTGGTTTAAATCTCCCGTCCTGGCTCGTCGCCTTCCTTGGACTGAGACTCCATTTTGGCTTACGTAATTCTTTCTAGCCCCTTCTTTGGTTTACTATTTTCCTAGATAATCATTGCTACTGAGACAGCGTTATACTGTTAAAACTTTTTTTGAAAAAACCACATTCATCAGCAGTGAGTAGCTTTAAAGTTTTTTAGTGCCATAAAACCCTCCCCAAATGAAACTACTTTTGATAAGCGTTTGTTCTGACAATGCGAATTTGTTGAGGGCTGTTGGTGAGTGGGAGGAATTTGGTTTTGAAACTGAAACCGGCAGGAAGTAGTGGCCGATGGACCTTTCCTTCTTCCCACACCAGTCCCCACCCTCCCTCGGGGAGCACTTCCATCCCCTTCTCCCCCTTCATCACCCCAACCCCCAAAAACAGCATATTTGGAATCACCTAGTTTTTCTTAGAATAATTCAAATACTGAAGCAGAATCTCAACCTTTCAGCTTTTCAAGCAAAGCTCTCAAATCAAAGGGGAAAAGATGTATTTGTCAAGCATTTCACGAAGGGATTCCTTGGAGCTGTCGCTGCCTCCCACCTGAATAAATGGGACGTTTTCTTGTAACGTGGAGTGTCACATTCCTGCGAGCTCCTTCTTAATTGAATGTCAAGATGCAACTCAGTTGCAAAAAAAATAAAGGAGTAAAAAAAGCGTGATACACAGGAGGAAAGGAAAAGCAAATCCGTATTTTCCCCCAGATGTGAATAGGCTGATAGACTAGACCACCGTGATCCACGTGTGGTCCTGGGCCTTATATGTATTAAATGAGAACATTCCAGTTGAAGAACTTAGAGCCATGCGTACCCTTAGTTAAGGCTGCATCGCTAAGTAATTGCCTATTACGCCTTCCCACTTGGAAAGGAGGCGTGATGAGCACAAACATGACATTAGAAAGACATCGGACTATGTCATGGTGGATCTCAGCCTGGAGGCAGTTACCTGGGGTGGAGTCTAGAAATCAGTGGCTCACCTGTCAGAAGGGGCAACTTTTTTTGACATCATTTCTATGCAGACAGGAAATTTGGAAATCTAATAATGGCATCAAGACTCTGAATCCCAGAAGAGTTTCACAGACCATTCACTTATGCTCCTCTTAATGATCAAAATAAACTTAGTGTCCACTTTTATTGACACTCACAGAATGAAGCTCGACTGAGAATAGTACAGACTCTCGAAGACTTTGACCTTGGCCCAGCTGAAAAATGCGTGCGAGTCAGCTCTGTGTCCAGTGGTCTGGCCGAGGAAGACCTGGTGGCCGTCCTGCAGTCCCGGGTCCTCCCTTCCAGCCTGATGCTCCCCAAGGTGGAAAGTCCTGAGGAAATCCAGTGGGTGAGTAGGAATGTCAGCTCTGAAATTCAGGCCAACCTCTCAGGTGTTGTAGCAAAGGGCCTGGGTGCTCTTAGTTTTTTATTCGGGTTGGCTTGTTTTTGGAATTGAAACCAAGCCTTCTTATTGGGTATATCCCCAACTTTTTAATTGTTTATTGTAAAACAAGGTGTTGCTACCTTGCCTAGGAGGGACTTGAACTTGCCAACCTCCTGTCTCAGCCTCTTAGAGTATAGGTTCACAGTCATGCACCACTGTAGTCTTGGGTGCCTTTGGTGTGGAAAAGTCTTATGCAGAACCGAGAGGCAGGCAGTGGAGACAGAGGAGCCAGTGCAAGCGACCCCTCCTTCCTCCTTAACAACTGTATTTCCAAGTAGACTAGGGAACACTCTATTTTTGAAACAATGCTTTTGCTCCTTGATTGGATTTGGGGCTTGGACAGATCAGCACCCCAGAACAGTCTCTGTCTGTCCCTGCTCCTACCCTACAGGCCCAGACTTCCACCTGGACACCCAGACCCAGCTCTCCTAGCCACACTGAAGCCATCACAGGCCGCCAAGGACTCAGACTGTGTATGAAAAAATGAGCCAGAGTAAGGGAGGAAAAGGTCACCTCTGAGGGCAGCTAGGTGAATACACAGGAAGCTTTTAACTAGTGGTCTTCATTAGCAGAGATATTATTTCCTGAGCAGTTCTCCCATACGTCGTTTTTTTAAATTGCTGACAGGTGTGTTTGAGTTTCAGGACAGACTTTTCAGCCAATAAAAACCTGAATTGTAAAGTGGCTGGCACATCAAATTACTTAAGAAAACTTTTGAAACGGGCCCAATTATACTATCATTGTTTTAATTGTGAAACGGGGGAGCTAGATTTTATTTGGGGGTTGCTATTATTCTGCAAGTCTCTGTTGAAACAAATACCATTTCGTTTTGCTACATCATGGAGGCTGTGAGGTTTGAGCTGGATGCATTTGTTATCAGGCGGTGAGCAATGGGGGTTCAGAGTGTCCCCTCCCAGAGCCGGGGTGGTGATGCACACCTATAGTCCTAGCACTTGGGAGGCTGAGGCAGGATAATCATGATGACTTCGAAGGCAGCCTGGGGTACATAATGTGCTCAAGGTCAGCCTGAGCTCCATAATGAGACCTTGCCTCAAAAGTTAAAAAGCAACAACAAACAAGTATTATCTCGAAGCAGCTGGATAGGACCACAGCAGACACCGAGTGGTTATATTACTGACGGAACTGAATAGTTTGGACCCACCATGTGCACAGAGCCACCTACCCCGTGAGGCTACTGCGCACTTGAAGTGTGGCCCGTGACAACTGAAAATGACACAAGTGTAAAATACACACATGATTTTGGAGACTTGGGGGAAAAAGGATGTAGATGTGAACCATCTCGATAATGTTTATATTGATTGCACATTGAAGTAATATTTTGGATAATACAAAGTATTGTGAAAATTAACTTGACCTGTTTCACTTTTAACTTTTTGACTACACGTAGCTGCTAACAATTTTAAAATCAAAAGCCAGGCCAGGTGGCAGCTGCCTGTGATCCCAGCTCTCAGGAAGTGCAAGCAGGGGGAGTGCTGTGAGTTCAAGGCTAGCCTGGATTATATAATAAGACCCTGTCTCAAAAAAGAAAAGAAAAATCATACTTAACCATGCCCTTATGTCTCGGGCCGGCGGCTCTGTGTTAGACTCTTCTAGAAGACCAGTACTTGTCTGCCCTGGGTCTCTCTCCCGTGTCTTCTGGATACTGGGACACACTGGTCGGAGCGTGTTGTCTCAGGGTCTCAGACTCCCCTGGGACCCGTCTTATGCCGATGGAAATGAACGTGTCACTGTCCCCCTTGGGTTCACCCCGCATGCCTGTTTATCACAGGCATCACCCTTCATCAAATGGGGAACCCCCACCCCCACCCCCTTGAATACCGGGGAGCACGCTCAAATTGAAACAGGACTTGGAGTTCACAGAAAGTCTTTGGGGCTGTTTATTTTTTCGTCTCCGTTTGTATTTATGCGAAGCGTAAAACCCAGAGCCTGATGCACAACTGAAAGATGGGCTTACTTGTTTCCTTTTGTGTGAGAATCTCTTGCTCGTCTTTTGTCGCTAGTGTGGGTTCTTGTTTGACTGGCACGGCTTATTGGACTATAACAAGCGTAACTCTGCCTCTTTTGTCGCGGGACAATTCTCCCACAAATCCCGAACAGTGTGCATTCTTCCAACACACTATTGGGTGTGCACTGGAATTGAAAGAATCGCTGAGCCTCTCTCCCCCATCTCCTCCCCAATCTCTTTGTAATTTCCCCCCCTTCTCTCCCTCCCCCACCCCAGCCCCCTCCACCTCGCTGAAATGAACACTTTACCAGGCCGGAAACATTTAATCGTGTCCTTTTGAAAAAAATTAATTGAAACTTCTCCACTAGTTACCTTTTGTGTTAGTACTTAATGCAATTTTTTAAAAAAGAGTGGGAGGGGGAAGAGGGAGGAGGGCCTGCCATATTTAATTTTTTAAATGCCCCACTGGTTTAAAAACAAAGGACATTCGAGATTTTACTCGCTAAGAGCGAGGAGAATCTTGGAAAGGGTTTTGCCCAGTTGTACATTTTACAGTTTTTGTAGTCAGAAGAATTATCACAGAGAGCAGGGCAACTTGCTTTTGCAAGTTTTCTCTTTTTAATGAGAAAAGAAAATACGAAGTCAACACCAAAACCACTAATATTTCACCACCTATTTTCTAGCGTAATTGTGACATAAATTATGTTTTATTTCCCTTTGCGTCGAATGCCACAGAGTTCTGTCCTCTCGCACTGCGGCTTTCTCTCGGTCCTGGTGGTTTTGGTTGAGTTGTTCCCTGCCTTGAAAGTTACAGAGAAGGTGATGCTGGCAGAGGAGGGAGTACAAGAGCAATGGGACTCGTTCTTCATTACTGAAAGCTGTGATTTATTTTAGCCTAATTGTAAAGTTACTGCAAATTGCTCAAAAGCTTTTTAAAGATCCCAGTGATTAGATTTTTTAAGGGGGGGGGGCTTCACAGACGAGGAGGGGCAGCTAAAAGGGGAAATAACACCTCTAATCCCGCTTCTGGTAAATAGGCTGCCAGCTTTTAAAATGAGTTTCCTTTCTATTAGTCAGAATATTATGCTAAGCCTTAAGCATTAGTTTTTTTATGTTGCCATAGCAGCCTTATTCCTGCAGGGTGGTGACCTGTGATGATTACAGTACAAAGCTTATAGGGTCTTGAAACCCCCTTTGAAGATGAAAAGTCTTTGATGGTTTATATTTATGCAAATCTCTTAGATATGATTTACCCAACTGAGACTGAATGGAGAGATGATTAAAATTCCCTTTTCCTTTGATATCCATTAATGGCTGAATATTCCTTAAATTTAAAATGGATATATATATGTTTTCATCTTTATTTACAAAAATATCTTTATCACACCTGTGTTTCTTTTTTATCTCTCCACATCTTATTAGATCTAGATAGACATAATAGATTTACAATTTAGATTGCGGGTTTTTTCCCCCTTTTGAAGGGGGGGGGTGGAGGGAGTGTGGGCGAGAGCTTTTGTATGTTTCCAGATGATAGATTTGGAATTTGGGCTACCCCACTGGCAGCCAGAGCTCGCTGTGAACTGGTCTCATGGAAAAAATTGGCGAGCTTTGGTCTTCAAAGAATTAAACTTCCTTTTTAAGGTCTTCCTAGGTAAGCTAAAAAATTATGGAGAAAACCCGTCCGAACAAAGGGTAATGGTGTTGTAATGAATGATACGGATTCCCCGTGGAAGGCTGCGGAACAGTGCCACGATGTCAGTGCGGCCCGGAACAAAAAGAGCCGCAGGTAGAGCAAGGCCGCATTGTTTTAAGGGCCCACATTTGCGTTTAACGCAGAAAGCCAGAGGTCCTCAGTAAATATGTTTTCACGAGAAGCATCTAAACCCAGGAATCTCTCCTTCCAGTCTGACTCCTAGGCCTCAAATTGCTCCTTAGGTGAAAAAAGAAATTGTAATGCTGGGGGTTCTACTATTTAGTTTGGTGGGAACTTCGTTACTTTTTTCTTCTCATTTTCTTTTCTCTTTTTGAAAAAAATTCTTCTGTGTGGACGAAGGAGACTGGGATATTACTTCCTCAAGTCAAAGACTTCAGTCCTCTACTACTTCTGCGTCTGCATTTCAGGGATTGGACCTCTTTCTTTCTTTCTTCCCCTCTGCCACTAATCACCTATGACACTTTTGATTTTAGTTTGCAGACAAATTTTCATTCCATTTAAAAGGCCGAAAACTCGAACAACCAATGAATTTAATTCCTTTTGTGGAAACTGCAATGGGGTTGCTCAATTTTAAGGTAAGAAAACCATAACATTGAGTACATAAGTTAGTATTTTATTTATCACCAAAACAGAACCTTTGCTTTCATTTTCAACATCTATTTAAAATATTTTTTAAGAACGATTTATCAGCAAGGTAAGCTTTGAGCACCATCTGTTAATCTGTAGTAGTCCAAAACCAAGTTGTCAGCATCTTAGAACACAAAGAAATTGGTTAAGTAGAAAGGAAAAGCTTCCCAGTCCTAAATATTTAAACAAAATATTTATGTGTTCCTAATAATTAAATAATCACCATGTAAATATATACTTTGGATGATTACATTTATAGATGAAATATACATGGAAGATTTATTTTGCTACCCTTATGAGTTAACTTTGAATTGTTCTTTTTCTATCCGTAGCCTTTTCATGGAGACATTTTCTGACCTCTTTGTAGCAAATTATCCAGACTGTGTAGCAGATGAGATTTGTTCCTGTACACAAATAATGGACAGTCTACTATTTTACTTTGATTCTAAAAATACTTTTAAATATATGTTCAGGAGAATTGACTAAGCCAACTATTTTCAACTGTGTTGTGGGGCCGTAAGCTGTCTGCCTTGCCAGACCTATCACTGGCCTGTTTTTTCCCTGGTCATTTATATTTTGTTTTCCAAATATGCCCCTCACCCCCCCACACCCCCGGCCTGTGATAGCAACCTAGGACCCTGCACCCCACCCCCTACAGTTTCTGGCCCTTTTTTTTTTCCTTCTCCCCCGAGGCAGAAAAGAGAAATCATTAAAACAAAGGAAAAAGATAGTTGACCTGGGCTGGAGAGAGAGAAAACTTCGGACCTGGGAGATTATGCAGGAGGGGCTGAGTGCAAATGTTCGGGGGCTGTTTCAAGCCTTGTCTCGTGATCAGCTCTTTACACAAATAACCACAAATTCCTCCAGCCAATCCTAGAACCTCGGAATGGAACGGACAACACATCCCTTCGAAGCAACCAGTTCATACAGCAATTTAATTTTAAGCGCTGTTTTGCCATTTTATTCTACAGTGTACTTAGGGGCCCTTGCAATGCCGGAAATTAATCAACAGTGTCCCCACTGGTCCCTCATTTCCTTTTCCACCAACATATGTACTAGCAGCTTACATCTCCACCTTTCAAGATTCCCAGCCCTGTCTATGGCAAATGTTATTAATCTTCAGTTTCATTCAGAGATGTCAAAGTTGCTTTATTAACCCACCAGGGAAGACTTGTTGCATTTTTATTTTCCCCTCTGAAGTTATAGGTTTTGTATCAGGTGCCTTTAATCCTGAGACCATTTAATTGGTCCAAATGCAAATAATCAAATTAGTTTGATTTTAAAATTATTTCCTTCTCATCTATGGTTTTATGGTTACTATTTAAGAAACTCTTAAAGCAGAAATAAATTTGGAGAAATATAAATAACATATAGTACAATCAAAATGAGTTAACTCAAAATTTCTCTAGAAGTTGAGTGACTTACAGTTTGAGCATCGTAACTATATTACTATGTAGCAGTGGGTATTATTGTAATCCACTGAGCAGAGCAGATATCTACAGAGTGCTTATGTTGGAGGATGTTGAACGCCTTTGGGAAGGGTTAAACTTGGGCTGCAGTTTTAGGCTGGGAGCCGGGTCTCCCTGCTGCTGGAGGAGTCCGGCTCCTGCTCCTCTCCTGCGAATGTTTCTGTAAGACCTGGTTCTCCTCTGCTTTTTGCAGGCAGTGTGTGAAGAAACCCTGAAGATCGGGCCTCAAGTGGGTCTTTTCCTAGATGCAGTAGTTTTTGGAGGAGAAGATTTTCGAGCCAGCATAGGTGTCAAAGACCTTTTTTCTCTCCCGCATTGTGTGTGTGTGTGTGATTTTTTTTATTTGCTCCTTAAAAACGGACATTTACATAACAATGTTTATTTAGCAACCATACAAATGTCTGTTCATGACAGTGGCATGGACACCACTTCCTGATCACTGAGGGCCCTTGCAGTGAGCTGTCCCTCTTCCCGTATATTGCATTATTATTTCTGCTTACTTATACAATAACAAGTAAAAAGCTTGTTGCAGCCTCAGGCATGTTTAAGAATATATGGCACTGAGTTGGCTCCTAATAAATTTATGATGCCAGCATCCTTACAGTAACTTAGATATTTTGTCTTCTTAATCAGCCTGGGGGCTGCCTAGGATTCTAAAACAAATTTAAGGCAATTTTACATTGGCCTCAGTGAGTTGTTTTGTACATAATTGTATTATGTAAGTATCATTTAAGATAGATCCAAAATTTATCTTAAAATATATTCCAGTATTATTCTTATTAAATATTTACTGGGACCCTGCTGGTTTGCATCGATTTTCTGTGTCCCTTCGTTCCTGGTCTCTGCGTAACTGGAGATGTTGAGGCCACAGAGCCACATCCTGGGGACCTGGAGACACTTTCCCTGAGCCGTGAGTGTCATGCATGGTCCAAGTAGAAGAAGTGACACCTCCCTGTTCCTCCAGGCAGAAGAAAGAAATTTATTTTAATACCAGTCTTTGCAGGAGGCTTCCGTGTGGACGACAGTTCAGCGCACCACAGGGGCAGATTGACACTGTGCCTCTCACAAAATGAGTGTCCTCTTGTCCCTGAGTGTCCCGGCCAGATGTTTGGCTCAGAACCTCAGTCAGGACAGGGATTTGCACACCCAGCACAGTAGGCCCGGCCTGGCACCTGCCGCTCTGGACCCAGGGTGAGAGGTGGGCCGTGTCCCTGCACAGCTTCCTGGCCTTTCGTGCAGCTCTTTAGGCTGACACTTGGGAGCAATGACAAGGAGGAGAGACTCTCTCGAGAGTCCCTGGGCCCCCACTGCACTTCCCAAAAAGGGGGAGGGTCTTTCCTTGACGCCTGCAGAAGGGACTGTGCTGAAAGATACCCTGCCGGAGAAAGAGACGCAGGAGCGTTAACACCGCCTGCTCACACCCTCTTCCTTTCTGTTTGAAGAATTATTATTTTGTGAGGCTCATTGCCCAGGGAGATGTAAATGTACAAACTGGATTTTTGGGAGAAATTCTGGGTTTGGTTTCCAGAGTTAAAGCCTCTTTCTGTGTCCACGTCCCGTTTTCAGGTGCAACAAGTAGTAAAGACACCCAGGACATTCTCTACGCCCGACAGAAGATTGTTACTGTGGCCAAGGCCTTTGGCCTACAAGCCATAGATCTGGTGTACATTGACTTCCGGGACGAAGATGGGCTGCGTAGACAGTCGAGAGAAGCCGCCGCCATGGGCTTCACCGGTAGGATTCTGATGCTATCTTAGAAGCTGTGTCTAGATTGGCAAGTGCTCCAGAAAAATAGAAATTTAGCCTGGAAGTACATCTCTCATGTCCTGAGAGATCACGTGTAATTATGCCACAACCTATAGCAGGAAAAGGCCAGGAACAGCAGCCACCTGCCAAATCGCTTGTCAGCTTTTCCTCTGACTCTGCAAATCAAAAAGCAAGCCACTTGTTTCGTCTTTTCTTTATATTCATTGCCTTTTTTCTCCTGTCCTCTAAAGATACTTTCGCATGGTTTTGGCTAATCGGAGGGAAGCTATTGTTCCAGGGATGCTGTGGAGTGAATTGCCAAAAAAAGTTGGTTTCACACGTGGATGAAAATTTTCTTAAAATAGTGACAATGTTAACTGATTTCTGAAAAAAAAAAAATCTCCTTCTGTGATTTGATTTTTACTGAGGACTAGTTTTTTTTGTTTTTTTTTTTCTGCTACCACCTCAAGCTTCTTCCTCTCCTATCTCCCAGTGAGTGACCTGGCGACGCTGACGGCATTGGCTGGCACTGGATCAGCAGGTGCCTCACCGCCCAGCCTGGGCACAGCCGGGCAGTGATGACTGGTGGGCCCCATCCCTGCTCCCTGTGAGCCTGGGGGACAGCCAAGACTTGGAGTTTTTTGCAACAGAAATCTATTTTTTGAAACACCACAATAATTTCCTATGCATAACCACACATATGAACACACACACACACACACAGAGGAAAATACCATATGGTCTTTTATTCTTATTTGTTTTCATGCTGAAAGTTCTAAGAATACCTATCCTAGAAATATACTCAGATAATAGGAGAAAACAAGCACTGTGCTTTCCCTGTTGTAGATTTTTGGGAATCATTCTCATTATCTCATGTGATAAGAAAAGATCTTATAAATACCTTCAGATGTAAAAGGTTTCTTGATGGATGCTTTAACTGAAGTAAAATTAAAAGATTTAGAAAGCAATATAACAGCCAGCCATGGTGAGCCACACCTATAATCCCAAACACTTGGGAGGCTGAGGCAGGAGAATCACGGGTTCTAAGCCAGCTTGGACAACTTAGTAAGGGTCTCAGGATTAAAAATTAAAAAACAAAAAGGGTTGAGGATGTTTTTCAGTGGCACAGTGACCCTAGGTTCCATGCCTAATACCACGAAAAAGGACAAAGCTATATTATCAATGTTACGGTTGTTAGAATTAAAGCTCTGACAGTTGCTTTTTATGTGTTTAAGGTAAAACTAAAATAAACTAAGCCGTTGATTTTTAAAATTTAAAAAAAATCAATGTGGTCCTGTATAAAGGAACATTGTTCAGTGATACAAACTGTCATTAAGTGAATGTTCCCTACATTTAAGCGACTGGGAAAGAAAGGCTTCTGTCCCTCTACTCCCTGCAGGCCTGAGTGTCACCTGCCTCTTCCCAGGACCTGCCTAGGTTGCAGCTCAGCTGGGACAGCTGGAGAAAAACCCCACGAAATCCACCTAATAGACCCCGATATTGTTGGCCTAAGATGTGTGGCACTGACTGCCAGGCAGCCAGATGTTGCTCTGAAATGAGAACTAATTTAATAAAAGAGAAAGCCCTGGCCTGCGTCCCCAGCATTGGGTATAGGTTTCCTCAGCTTCCCCTGGAGCCCTGTTTGCCCCAGAGCTCCGAAGGGAACTTGAGGGGGGTTCCCAAGACAGAGGATTGAATTAAATTGGTCCCCAATTCAATCGCAGGAGACAGGCGACTTCAAATCAGGTTTAAATTTCTAGACTGTGCCCAACTCAGCATGAGGAACTTATGGACCTGGCACTATTGTTTCTCCACAACAGGGAGCATTAAATCACAGAGAAATGGAGGCGGGGCACGGGAGGTACCGGGGCACAGTGCCCAGGATGCGCTCACGGGACGTGGCCACAGACAGGGCCACACTCCAAGGCCATTTTGCAAATTTTTTTTTCCAGAGAAGGTCTTTGTTGTCCCACTTACATTTCTACATACTAATCAAAGATAATTAAAGGATAGATTATAATATTTTTAAATGCTGTTCTTCTGAGTATTTTAGACCACTCACTATTTCTAATTGTTTGACATTTAATTGCCATAACTTGGGCCTCACACAAGAAAGGAGGAAAGAAAGGAAAAGAAGAAAAAATAAAAGGGAAGGGAAAGATGAAGAAATAAGTACTGAGACTTGATTCTGAAGTATCCGTCCGAAGCAGGTGGTTAGAATGGGTTAGAATCTAGGGCCGGCATTGTGTTCTCTGGAATAGGTCCAGGTAAGGAATGCTGAATCCAGACTATATGGATATTCTGTAATTTTAAATACATAAATTTTTTTCTTAATAAGTCGTAGTTGTTTAAAAGTTAGTAGTATGCCAACTATATGCAATGGTTTCTTTTCTGCAGTTATTATTTTATGGCATCACAATGCCATGTTGATTGATTTTAAATCAATGTGTTGGTTGTATAAATAGCCATTAACTTTGGGGCTTTTTTTTTTTTTTTTTTTTTTTTTTTTTTTTTTTTTTTTATGAAAAGAGACCCAAACTAAATCTAAGAGTAAAGCCTTACCAGCTGACTTAGTCATTACAGTTACTCCAGTACTGCATGCTGAGAAGAAGGATTATAAATATGAGGCACTATACATTTTCTTCTTTTTGCAGCCTTTTGAAAGACAAAAATGACACCATCATACAGTTACCTAAAAGACTTGACAGGTATTGATTTAAAGCAAGATATATCAAGTGGTACTGTAAAAAGGATTTCATGGTCATAAATTTTAATGTTGTCCAATTTTGCACCCTCTCAGTAACTTGTCAATAATAACTCTTTGGGGTAAAATATTTGCTCATTCCCACGTGATATTCGAGCCTGTTATACAGCGGTTGGGATGTACATGAAGGCGATAAAGACAACCTCACATATGAATGCACATGGATTTCTAAAACCTCACACTCCTTAAAATTAGTCTCACTACCAAAATGCAGGAACTTGTGAGCCATCAAAGATTTCACGGTATTTTCAGGAGTTTCTGTTTGCTTCTCAAATTGTAGTGCCTGAATCAAGAGTTTTCCATGCAAGTTGGCTTTTTATACATCAGTGGAAATTATGTACATAAATTATGAAATTCAAGACTTACGGTAGGAAATGACTGCTAGAACTGACAACCTTTATTAATAATATTGTAATCTAATCAGAGTACTCTATATTACTTAAATGCCTGCTATTGGAAAGAGCCCTTGTTTGTCATCGTTCATGTTGTTTCTAGAAAGTATTCTTCAAATAATTTAAATCTTTACTCATTATGGATTTTTCAATTTTTTCTAGCATGCCAACAGGTAAGAATGAATGGCAACATGAAAGAGTTTTAATAGTGCCATAGGAAAGCAAAGATGTTTTGTCTAGCAATTTAAATTCCTTTTCATGAAACACTAACACATTTTTTAAAAAAAACATTGTTCCTTTTCTATTGGACAAAATGACAGTCACAGGAGTTTTCTAAAACATGCAGCTTATAGTCTTCACTGGCTAAATATTAAAAGAACAACTTCAATTGAAAAGCTAATTGATGTTCTGACAAATACACACAGTAAATGACCATTAAGTGTATATTCATTTTTAAGGAGGCAAATTATATCCATAACCTTATCATGTAATAAAATATAATCTCATCATTACTGTAACAACATTGAATTATGTTGCATTTTATTAATGACCTGACTAGATCCCAACTTGCCTGGTTGATAGATTGTTTTCTTAATGACAGTATGATTTCACAGAAGCCCTGACTCATGTTTGAGTGATATTTTTGTTTCAAATCCTTGAACTTCAAAACAAATTATATAAGAATTTTTAGATATCTCTATAGAGGTAATATTTCTTATGAGATGTGTAAGCTGCTATGAAGGAGGAAATAGTCTTAATTTTATATGCATAAAGGGGAAATCTATATATTTTGAGACTGGAAAATTTTTCTATAATTTTTATTTTAAAAATTAGAATAATATAGAGATCACATTGTTCTATTTTACTGTACCAGCTATACTATTTTATTGAAATTCAATTTTCTATTAGGGGTGAGAAAATAACATATTTTTAAAGACACAAAATTAAATGTATCATTATAAGATACCACTTTCTATTAATATAGCCCTATGGTGCCTGTTTGCTAGCCCTATGGATAGCAACATGCGCTCCTACGTGAAACTATGGAATATAGCAGAATCCTTCCAAATAAGCAAAATAAAACTTACAAAATTTGAGAGAATTCTCTCATTGAATTTCATTTTCCTTTAACTCAAGATAATTACTGTCATGAGTGGCCAGTGTCCTTTGCCATACAGTGCCTCATCATGTACCTGTCACTAACGCTAAGAGGTGGCTGCAGTGAGGTGGCCA
Source organism: Petromus typicus (assembly GCA_004026965.1). Taxonomy (NCBI): domain Eukaryota; kingdom Metazoa; phylum Chordata; class Mammalia; order Rodentia; family Petromuridae; genus Petromus; species Petromus typicus. The sequence continues at coordinate 117,763 of PVIR01001148.1, read as the reverse complement.
GTATCATATCCATTCTCACGTGCTGCGCTGGAAAAGTCTGCCTGACAAGATTTTGCTTTGTTTTTAATTTTTCTTTCCCATCCAGAAAGTTCTAAACTCCTTATTTAGCACAGTCTCAGGGCATTCAGGAGCCTTTGCAGTGGACACATTCTGCCTGAATATCTGTCAGTGTAATTCTTCTCTTTTAGGTAAGCAGGTGATCCACCCAAGCCAAATCGCCGTGGTCCAGGAGCTGTTCAGCCCTGCCCCGGAAAAAGTCCAGTGGGCGGAAGAACTGATTGCTGCCTTTAACGAGCATCAGCAATTAGGAAAGGTAAATGTTTTGTTAATGCCTTGGCTGGCCCTGGTGTTTAAAATACTACAGGGGAAGAATTTTTTAAAAAAAGAAAAAACACATGAATGGCTTCAGGAAAACTCATTGTGTTTGGTGGGGAGTGTGAAGAGTGAAGCAGACACAGGCTCATCATCTGAAGGTACAGTCGCCCTTCCCCATCCTTAAATACTTCACGAACAGCCTCTCAAGTCTCTGGTTTGATTCTTTTCATAAAATATATTGGCATCCTTAGAGAAAATAAAAGTCTGTTTAGTTTTTCCTCTACAGACTTCAATGCAGCATTCATATGAAAATAATTTTAGATCAAAGTGAGAGCAAGTTGTAATGAAATAAACACAGTTTGACCAAATGGTTCTTGTGGAGAAAAGAAATAAATTTCAAGTTATTTTAATTTCAGGGGGGGAAAAGTACAAAAATCTCCTCCGGTTTAGTCATTTAAGAGTGGGAGGTTGTATGTGTGTTTGTACCAATTTCTGGACCTGCGATTTGGATCCAATGGAAAGCAAATTAACACTGGAGTATGGTTGTTCCTAATTTAGTGCGTCATTGAGCCCGTTTCCTGCTCCGTGGGTTTCTGCTATGTAAATATTGCAGTGGTAATGCACAATCTGTCTCCACTTTGTGCCAGTAACACTTAAATTAGGTGTCGCCTGAAGGAAGATTTTATGCTAGTTGCAGCATTGTCAGTTAATTATCTTAAAGGTTATTTGCAATAATACCGCTTGCCTCTTTTCAAGAGGAAAGGAAAGTTACATTTACAAATCTATCCCGGAGGTAATCTCTAAACTCAGCCTGTGACTTCCAGAAGGAGTGAAGTTTCCGTGCTTTCAATGCAAATTACTTTGGAAAGAAAGAATATGGAAAAATTATTAAGGATCTAAATGTTAAGTAGTGTCTTATGCCAAAAAAAAAAAAGAGAGAGAGAGAGATAAAGAAAAAGCCTAGTTTTCAGTAGTGAACCTGTGATGTTCACATGAGATGCGTGTGAAAAGTGTCCCTTGCACTTTCTCCAGCATCAAGAACATTTAAGTGTCCCCAGACTTGCAAAATAGGTAACACTATTAAGTGGGTCATTCCCTTTGGACATCTGCCTTCAACCCTGACCATGCACGTCTCACACACACACACACACACACACACACACACACACACACACACACACGGTTGTCTTTACACAAACTCACACTTCCTATCCCCAAACAGAGTATATTGCACTGGAAACACCCAATTTGGGCATGCACCAATTTCATGATAAATAGCATATTTTATTTGTCATCCACAGTGGCTATTAGAAAAATAACGCATTTCATAGAAAACTATTTTCAAGTTGACAGTTGTATTTTGTGTTCATTTCTACATGTTAACCAGTAAATCCAGATCTTGTATGAAGAGGCATAGGTATCTATCTAGCTGGAGGAGCATGGACTCCTTCATCCCCACGTGCAGACCCCTCCGGTCTGCTCTGTCACACACTTGCCTACAGACACACACACACTAAATGCCTGATGTGCCTGTGCCAGGTGGGGGACCGTGTGTGTAACCACTTTCTCCTCAGAAAGGAAACTGAGGCAGCCTGAGCTCCATTGAGCTGACAGACAGCAGAGTTCGGTGTGGGCTCACATCGCCCTCATGCGCCATGCCACCGGGGTCTGGCATGGGACAGCATCAGAAACCACCACTGGGATTATAAGCAGTTAGGGTACGGGAGAGGTCACCCTAAATTTTAGCAGCCAGCAAACAAAGCTCCAGCCAGAAACGTGTGTTTCCTGGCACTTCAGTTCATGAATGAGGAAAACAACCGTTGTCCATTGTGCCTGGAAAATACTGTTCTAGAGAAAATTGCCCCAAAGTTCCCCAGGCCTACTGATGAGGACAGTCTGAATGTGAGATCTGAGCTGTTTGTTGGGTTTTTTCTGTGTTTTAAATCAGCGATGCCCTCTGGCTGGGACACAGGCTTTCACAACAGTGTGGCAGGACAGCTCTTCTCCACACGTAACTGTAGAAACGGGAGCAGAAGAGAGACTGTTAGTCACTCTTCCCCATTCTCCAGTTTGTTTCTTACAGCAAATTCTCCTGGTGCTTTGTCCAGTGAGGTTTAAATGATTCGGTAATAGGGCTTGCGATAGGGATGCATGGTTATTTCATCCAGTTACCATGATCTTCGGCCTTTACCCATAAACTGGTTGGTCACAAAAATTGGGCCTGCAGGTAGGTGACTCTGGGTGATGAGGGGTTCTTGGGTTTTATAGAGTGTGAGTTCAACTCACAAAGATTTTGTATAAATAGATTACTTAGCTGGTAAGATAGAGTACCTCCGACAACATCTAATCTGTTTTATTTAAAATGTATATTGCTGATGAAAACATTGACCTTCAGACACCTTGTCCAGAGCACACGTGACTCTCAAGCATGGGAAACTGATGGCTTCTGTCTCACTGGGACACCTGGACATTTCCAAGAGACCCACCCCTTGCCAAGAAAATGTCGCCAAAGTTGTTTTTTTGAATAGAAATGATCCCAGAAGACAAAATTATGTATCTTTGCTTTTTTCTACTTCTTCATGCTTCTATCTCGAATTCTACCCAAAAACTAAAGGCACAGCTAAAGTGCAGGGTCAGTGCTGGTCATTAGTGTTTCCTGAAGCTGGGGTAGTAGTAATAATACTAGTAATCACTGCTGTGTTGTTGTTACTGTCCAAAATTGAGTCTTACGTTTTCTTCCTGTCCTCCTTCTCCAGTGACCAACAGTCATGGAATCCTCAGCTCATGAGAGCTAAGTTCTCAGAGGTTAGGCTTTGAAATCGCAAAATGTTATTTTATTTTAATTAGAAGTTCTGTGGAAATAGTTTGATGTCCTTAGTGTAATGTTAGGCAAAGAAGAAATACTTTCTATGAAAGTAATAATATAATCAACTCATGTAATCCCTTACTGCTCGGCAGGCGCCGGGAGCTGCGGTGGCACCGTTGCAGCTCTGAGATTCAGGCTGAAGAATTCCGCCTGGCACAGTGGCCCCCACTGCTAGTGCAGGCAGCAGACTGGTATTGGGGACCTCAGATTTCTTTCTCCTATTAAAATCTCTCGGAAAAGTGTAAGCATTCTGCACAATCTCTGCTGTTTTAGTTCCCAGAAAGTAAAATATTGTTAATTTAGTTGACAAAGTTGTGAAGTATCCAACCATAATATTCATCATGCTGATTCTTTCTCTCATCCTTCCAGAAAAATGTATTTGGGGATATAATCCACATGTCATTAATTATTCTAGCTTCAAATTATTTGGTAAAATTCTTTAGCCAGAATAAATCATTCCCATGTGGTTTTAAATTTATAAAAAATTTCTAAAAATTTAATTTCATGTACGATGTTGTATTTTCATACTGATGGCAATTCAATAATATTTGAAAATTCTCCACTCAGAACTGCGTTGAGTATTGACTTACTAAATAAACATGATTGAAACATTTCTTTTTTATATCAACTAAGAACTTTAAACAGTGTGAAAATTGAGTTATTAAAATAAGAGCTTCTCAAGCAAATAATTAGTCAATATTGATATCAGCAGCAACTCTAATTTGTGTAGAAATGAGCACATACAGCTCACTTGCTAAAGCAGTATATATGTATTTTCAAGATATTTAATAATATGTATTTTTCACATCTATATTAGCAATTATATTTTCTTCTTTCCTTATTCATCATTTATTAGACAAAAATGACAGCTGGAGGAGGTAGCTTCTTTTTGAAAATGATTACTAGTCATAGGAAATCTTACTATCAGAATTTAGCATTTCTTTCTAAACAGAGACTGTACCCAAAAAATGTGAAGGAATAGAAAAAAAAAGTAATAGATCTTTAAAGGTATTTGGCTAGAATACTCCTATTTCTGCAGTTTGTGGCTACAAACATGTCTTTGCCTTATTCTTAGTTTCCTAATAAGCATCCTGTTTTATTCATATCATTGCTGTAAAAGCTGTCTTTGGGTTTGGAAGGGGTTTTGTTTGACTTTTTCAATATTATTCATTTGTCACAGCTTCACAGGCTGGCTAACAACCAAGAAAGGCAAAATGTTTCATCTTTAAAATCTAGGTTCAGTTAACAATTACAGGGGTCAAAAACAAAGTCAGTACCTGACATAACACTTGTAAATATCACTCATAACAGGAACATTCAGATTTCACTCATGAGGGAACAACGGTACAAATGACTGCGCTCACATTCATAAGCTCATCCTGTCTTGGATCCTAAATTAGGAACCCACCCCTCAATAGGTGAAGAAAACAAAAAGTAGAAGGCTTTTTTCCCCGTATGTGAATCTTTTCATCTAGAAAATTACCAACAGTCATACCCCCCCAATATGAAGCCCAGTTATTTTTGAAGGTATCTGACTGTGGCCCGTACACCTTTCATTTTTGCTGCCAAATGTGGGGCCTTACAAAAAGAAATACTGCTCGGTCCAGATGGCCTCTCGAAGGCTCCCTCGGAGAACTCAGACAAGTCTCTCTAGCCAAAAATATTGTTTCCGCTTATTCATTGCCAGAAATCCTACTGCCACTCTTTCACGCAGATCAAATAAACCATCTAAAGATTTGGTTGTTGTCTTTGTCCACTGAAAGGGGTGACTCCACTAATAGACGACAGTGTACCCTCCCACCCACCACCCACAGCCTTTCCCCTTTATTTGTGTGCAGGAGCACTCAAAATCAGAACCAGGCGATTTCTGGGGAAAAGATGAAGGTGAAAAGACAGAACTCCACTCTGGAGAGTCTTAGTAACTGCTCCCCCGCCCCACACGCCCTTGCTCATTTACTCTTTTCAAAACTCGATGCAATAATTTTGACTACAAAAAAGCTAATTCTTAGAGAGCCGAGAGTCTGCCAACCGTGACTTTATGATTGGGTTGATTAACACAAAACTGCAAGTTTTGAGACGAGGTGATTAAATTCTAGCGCTGATCATATCCTCCTCTGTGGGGTTTTAGTGGCAAGTGGCTGGGTCAGTAGGAGAGAAGAGAATTTTTCATGCAGGTGAAATCTGATAACTTTCTAAGCTGTTTCTTTTATCCTGAAATTACAACACCGTCTTAAAGTCTATTTTAATCCAAATATTTTTTCTGGTTTAGATTTTTTAGAATTTTTCCGCTCATTTTTTATTTTAAAAATATTATTTGATCTGGATAACATCTCAGAAATGATCTAGTCAGATCCTTCCAGCGATGACAAAAATCTAAAAAGGACTTGGAAGTTGCCCACAGTCACATCTTGGCCAAGGTGGTGACAGAGCTGTGACCAGAATTCAGGACCCCGTTAGTTTAAAAAGAAAAAAGATATGGACATAGTTATCATAAATGTGGTTCCAGTTGGGTTACCTGAATACCTGCGCTCACGACTAAACTGGACAGAGCCTTCAAGTACCCCGTGCTGACAAAGCGGGAATTTGGATAGGTGAGGTCTCCGGGTGGGGGACGCACACCCGCGCTCCTCCTCGGCCGTCCTGCCCAGCTCCTGTCCTTCCGGGCCTCCGGGCGCCCCTCCCGCTGCACCCCATTCCTTCTCTTCAGCTACCGATCCCCTGAGCTAGCCTGGAAGCTGTCAGCCCGAGACCAAAATCCCTGTGCAGGGAGGTCACGTGACGCCCAGAGCGTGGCCCCGCGCCCTGCTCTGCACTGGCTGCACCCCGGCCGGCTTCCCGCGCTTGACAGCCCCTCTCCGCTTCCCCGAGTCTCCGTTCCAGGCTGCTGGCCCTGTACCTGTGTCCACGCGTGTCTCCCACCCCTCTCTGGCTCCGCACCTCCCTCCGCACCCCACTGTTCGCCGACCTCCTTAACCTCATTACACCACAGAAGGGGACAGCACCCTTTTCCTTTCGTTGCTGTATTTATTAGGGAATTTTATCACCCTTTTAATATGAAAAGCTGACAAGTGGAATTTTATTTTATTAAAAATATAAATCAGGCATTTGTAGAACCCTCTGTTTACTTCACTTTAGGTTAGTGGGCTACGGTTGGAAAAAATAAATGGGGTGATGTCTCCCCATGACTAGAGAATTCTCTGCCGTGCCACGAATCTCTCTGTACATCTTAGACAGAACGAGGTACTAGAAGCTAGAATGAGTATCGTCCATCTAACCAGTTCCAAATGTTTAACGGTGCTGAAAAGAAAGTATTGGATTCACTTTTAACAGTGTTTATGATACTGACTTTTTGCTGCTCTCTAGAAAATTGAAAGAAGAATTTCATCAGTTGTTGATCATCTGTTGTGCTTTTAGAAATGCATCAGCACCCTGGGTGGGAGAGTGCACCCCTGAAATCTCAGCATTCCGGGAGACTGAGGCAGGAGCATCCAAAGTTCAAGCCAGTCTAGGAAACTTAGCAAAATCCTGCCTCAAATTTTTTTTAAAGAGCTGGGGAAAAAAAAAGAAAAAATAGAGCTGTACTGGCCCTGGGTTTAGTTCCTAACGGGATGAGCACATCCTAGCTGGGAGCAGTGATGCACACCAGAAATCTCAGCAGAGAGGGAGGCTGAGGCAGAAGGGTTACAAGTTCAAGTTCATTTGGGCAACTTAGCAAACTTTGTTTCATAATGAAAATTTTTTTTTAAATTATAAAGGCTAAGGAGGTAGATTAGTAGTAGAGGGCCCCTGGGTTAGACCTTAGTACTGGGGAAAAAAATCAATATCTTAGTATAACTTTAAAAATATTTTTAAATTCATGCTAACTTATTTTATATCTGTGTTCCAAAAAATGAATATGCCTAGAAGCTTAGCACAATTAGCCTGTGTACTGCCATGAAATGGCATTCATTGTCTGTGCTTCTCAGAGGCAAAAGCATTTTAATGTGACACAAAATGCTTTAATGAAAATACTTAAACAGTTGACTTTTCCACATTTCTCTTACTTTTAAAAATAAAAAATAATTTAAACAAGATCTCTAGTTTGAAAGAGAAATCTGAGCCAGGCATAGTGGTGCACACCTGGAATCCCAGCGCTTGGAAGGCTGAGGCAGGAGGATTGATGCGAGATCAAGGCCAGCCTGTGCTACATAGGGAGACCCTGTCCAAAAAAAAAGGAGAAATCTGAGATCTGAGGGTGTAGCTCAGAAGTAAATCCCTGTGTTCAGTGCTGAATCACTACTGCAAAAAAGAAAAAAGAAATTTGATATGGAGGTAATAGTCGGAGAACTCTACATAGCCACTGAAATAAATCCAGAAATTGTAGTATTCTATAATTAGATTTTAAAAACCAACAAATTTTACACCATATTTTTTTAGCATGTAAATCATACCTCAAAGAGGCCATTTTTTAAAAAGTGAGAAAAGTACACTTTAAACTGTTAACAAATTTGGAAACTCCTTTAGATTTTAACACTCATAAATCCCGTACTGTTTTCCTTAGTAAATAGCTTTCTGTCCTGAATATTTCCAACATCCTCATCAAAAGATACTTAAAGACATCGTCGCCGTGCCTGTCTGAGCATTCTGCCTGACCCTTGTCTAAGGTAGATCTCGTTACCTGCCTTTCCTGAGTCGGAGAACCAGCGGCCCAGTGGTCCCAGGGGTAGTGTGAGTGGCTGGTCCCGGCCACATTAAACTGAATCTGACAGCCACTCAGCCGCCCCACCCCCACCCCCACCCCCGGCCGCCTCCGCCTTCCGGGCTTTGCTCGCCAAATCCACTCTGCAGACTCTCCACTCCCGCTTTTCTCCTGACTTACGAAAACCCCAGGTAGAGTCCTCGGTTCATCCTACCAAATACAACATGTGAATTTTTCTATTTTCTATGTAAGGCATAAGGCTAGAGCTACATTACTTCATGCTTCTTGTCAAAAAAGCAACATACCCATGCTGCCAGTTCACTTTGTATCCACCGCATTTACAACATGAAGCATCTGGTTTTCAGCCGTGGGACGAACCCAGGGCCTCCCCCGAACCGCATCCCTGGCCCCGTCTGTCCATTGAGACCAGGCATTGCTAAGTCACTAAACTGCCTGGGCTGGGTTTGAACCTGCAGCCCACCCGCTGCGGCCCCCAGCGTGCTGAGGGCGCAGGCACCACCACCCGGCCGCGAACCCCGAAGTTTTTAAATGAACCCATCTGCGGCTTGTTGGGGCACACCTTCCCTTTCCGGGTCTGTTTTGGCTGGTTCGGGGCCTCCTCCCAGAGTCAGGACTATCCTCCACTTGGCCTTATGTCCATTTCACGGCGTCTCCTCTGCTCATCGTCACTTTCTAAGATCTTGCAGATTTCCAGGTGATGCTCTGCTAGTGACAGAACGCCTGAGTCTAGATTCTTCCAGACACGGCTAAGGTTACCATTTGTGAGTGTTTGGAGGGACCGGAAGCTCAGGTGTCTGCCTGCGCCTCCCTGTGCTGCAGACAGCACCTGTGGCAGCTAGAAGACTGGGCTTCGAGTCTGCGGCCTCAGTAAGCTCTGGCTAACAGGCAGCAGGAGTAACATGAGCAATGGCAGCGCCCAAGTGATCATGGTGGTTGGTCCTAGTAGAAGCAAGTGCTGGCGTCCTAGCGTTGGTGGTGACCGCAGCAGTGGTCAGGAGGGTGAACGTCACAGCTGGCAGGAGGTGCTGAGGGCCCATCGCGTGACAGGCATTGGTTGTACAGTGTCTTAGTCCTGTGATGGCGCTACAGGAGAAGGGCATCATCCCCATGCTACAGATGGAAAGACTGAGGCTGGCAAGGTTACTTGGTCACTGTGGCTCCGCACCAGGTCCAGGCAGTCCTAGGTTCGTGTTCAGGTGCGGCACAGAGAGCACCGTGGCCCTTCTTCCCCACAACCCGGGTCTGGCTGCAGAGAAAGGCCAGGGAAGGGACCGGAGGGGACAAGGGCCTTCTCCAACCTGGGCGCAGGGCCCCAGGCTGAAGGGCCTCCCTGAGGTGCCCACACGGTGCCCCAGGGGTGCCACACCCACCCCAAACGCCCCGGGCCTCTTCTGGCCCTGCTGACCACTTCAAGTGGAGACACATCAGCATCTGTAAAGTATCTGGCAGCTGCTGAATTTTAATTCAAAAGATTATTGAGATAGCTGTCAAATTACCACTACCATTGGAAGTGTAAACAAAGAGAAAATACGTTCTGTATTTCCCCAGCCTTCATGAATACTCTATTTTTAAATTTTTTTCTCAGTACTGGGTGCGGAACCCAGGGTCTTGAGCATATTGGGCAAGGACTTTACCATCCACCCCGTTTGGTAATTTTTTTTTTTTTTTACTATTTTTATAACAGTTTTTAAACATGTTTTTCTATAAATCAAAAAAATTACTGATATTGTAAAGCAAATACAAGGATCAAATGTCTCTTAATTTTTTTTTTTTTTTTTTTTTTTAGGTTTTTTGAGACAGGGTCTCGCTTTTTGTGGTTCAGGCTGGCCCTGAGCTCAGCCTCAAACTCACATCACAATCCTCCTGCCTCTGCCTCCCGGGTGCTGGGATTACAGGCGTGAGCCACCACGCCCGGCACTGTGGTATGTGGTGCTGGTTGCTGCTGGGTGTGAGTCTCCACACCCAGTATTATTATGTGGTTACCGGGGAATCGAACCCGGGCCCTTGTGCTTGCAAGACAGGCACCGGAACCACTGAGCCAACTCCCCGGCCCCTCAAATGTCTCTTAATCTTTTAACAGTTTGATCTTTTTAAGACTTAAGATGTCCCTCACGTGTGTATTATTGTTTTAGTGTTTCTGATATGATAATAATTACAGTGTTTTCAGATGGAAACAGAATGAAAGCGTGGTATAGTTCAGTTTTTCTCAAATTCATTTATTAAAATTGCATCTTCATATTTTTCTGCTATGCCCATTATATATATTTTTTCAGTCTTATCCTCAGTAATAATACCTCTAAACTAGCAGTATAGAAGTGCTAGTTATTTTTATAAATTACATCAAAATAAAATCTCAAAATATACATTATGTAAAATATGGATATTAAACCATCAGTATTTAGATTTTCTGTCCTCACAGGTGCAGTGGTTATCAGCAGGACTTTGGGTTACACTGGGTAGCGGCAAGACTTGAGACAGGGTAAAAGCCTTAGGCTTATCTTATCCTTCCCATAAATCCCTTAAATCGGTTTAACTGATATTGAATCCCAGTTTTTGCACCAGTAAAATGGAATGAATCCTGCTTTCTCCACTACCAGTGAGATAGAGTTTTTGAAAATATTTTGTGAAGTTCGAAAGCACGACCAGGTGAAACCTCTTGGGACTGGAAGTGCAGTCATTGTCAGCGATGGGCTGGGGGAGGGCCCTGGGTGCAGAGGCTGGCACAAAAGAAGAGGGAAGAAAGAAAAGGAAGGAAATAGAGACGGGAGGGAGGGGAGAAGAAGGAAGAGGAAGGTAGGGAAGAGAGCAGGGAAGCTTCCCGGGGCTCCATCCGAAGAGACCAGATTTCCTTATTTATTTAATTTTCAGACAGGGTCCTAAGTTGCCCCGTGGCTCAGGCTGTGCGTGGATTCCTGATCCTCCTGCCTCAGCCTCCAGCGACCAGCTCTTCACATGCTTTGTCACAGGGGGAAAGTCTGGCAGCTGTGACTAGCAGAACTAGTATTAAGGGTGCTGCCCTGTCCGCATCCTTCAGGCTGTATTAGGCTCCTGTCCCAAGAGAAACTCATCAGCCGGGCAGTGTCCCAGCCGTGCCCTGCCACTTCTCCTGTCCACGGGCTCCCCCAGGATAGAGAGCCACCCCCAGTTCCAGGAACTTCATGGGCCTGCAAGGGGGATCCCTGGCCTCTGCCGTTCCTGTCCCTGAAGCCCTTCCCTGGCCACGCTGGCCCCACACTGATGGTTCCTCCCTCTGGGGCCCCTTGGCGCAGAAGCCCAGAGTCGGAGTTCCCTCACTTGCCCTTGAACCCCTTCACCCGTCACTGGTGGGCATCATCCTGACCCCGACCAGTGATGGTTTCCAGGTTGGCCACCTTGTCCTGCTGGAGGCCCAGCAGTGTCACCAGCTGGCTGGTGACTGTCCCCAGCTGTGGGAAAGGTGAGGCCCAAGAAGACTGCAGAGGAAGGATAGGAGGGAGTAAAACAGGAAGTGAGAGCCCTGGGCCCAGGAAAACAATGCGACCTGGCACCTATGGTGAGTGACCTAGGGACCCAGCAGTTGTGTGCAGCACGAAGCTCTCACTTCCTGGGGTCCAGGATTACAGGAAAAAAATGACCAACAGCCCACCCACCCCCACCACTGACCTTGAGTCTCCCCATTCTGTGAACCCACATGACCTCCCATGCCTTCCTGCACCTTTTGTTGTTTTGATTTTGGTTTCGGTTTCAGTGGTACTGGGCTTCACGTGACTTTGCACTGAGCTGTATCTCCTGTGTACTACCCTTTTTTGCTTTGGGTTTGACTTGAGACAAGGTCTCACTAAATTTCCCAGGGCTGGGCTTAAACCTGTGATCCTCCTGCCTCAGGCTCCCACACACTGGAGTTGGAAGTGTGCCACACCACTCCCAGCTCCTGTACACTTTTTCACCACTGTGAGTGCAGCCTTCACAGTCTCCCCTATGCTCCCCCATGTGTGGGTGTGGGGATCAGGGAGTCCCAAGTCCATAAGACCTGCCAGGACCTCAGGGGCCGCCATGTGTGGTGTGAAGCCAGCACCAAAAGCCCAAGATCCCAGGACGAGCCCTGCGGGCTCAGAGGACTGTAGGACTAGTTCCCAGTGACACAGAACCCACTGTTGGCCCCTCCCTATCCCCTAACAGTGAGCACGTCAGACCTGACTGTCGCACTGGTGACACCAGTACGCTGAATGGCAGTTGCCTGGGGCTATGGAGAGGGCCTGGGGAACTGGACGATGGAAGAGTTGGGCCTCTCTCACAGCCCTGGAAACACACTTAACTCTGCTGAGCCGTATGGATAAAAGTGGCAAAGATGGTAACTTAGGTGATTTTTTAAAGCCAAAATTAAAAAGGAGAAAAAACTTTTTTGCCAAGTGCAGTGGTACACATCTGTGGTAGGCTGAGGCAGGAGGACCAGCCTAAATAGTGAGATCTTACCTCAAAAAAAATTTTTTTTCCCCGAGTACTGAGGGTTGAACCCAGAGAGTTCAACCCAGCCTACATCACCAGCCCTATTTATTTAATTTTGAGCCAGGCTCTCATGTAGCCCAAGCTGGCCTCACATTTACAACCCTCCTCCTCCAGCCTCCCAAGGCACTTGGATTACAGGCAGAGCCACTACACCTGGCAGAAAAACAAAAGAGTACTTCAGAATGGGACACATAATAATATCAGGATTATGTGAAACAAACACGGAAGGCTCTAGCTTGGGCCCAGGGACTAGTAACTACCAAAAATCGTAATGCCTACCACTCGGCTGTTGGGACATTAAGGTGTTTAACCATAAGTAAGTTATTACTCTAAGGTGCTTTAAGCAAAATTATAGTTTGTATCTGAAACGGCTCAACAACTTCTCAAGAGAATACTGGGCTGTGAGCCTGAAATTTCTCTCTAAGCATCTGATAAGGAATATTGCAGACTCTCTGAAAATCCAAGTAGCCTTTGACAAACTGCATTTTTTCCAAATGCTGACCATTGACATTTCCCACATAGATCCATATACAGTATTTTAAAAACAGCCAAATCATAGGCTTATGTGAAAGCAGAAGGATATTGAGAAGGATATTCATATTAGTTTATTTTATTTTTTGAGACAAAGCCTGCTGACCTTAAAAGTTACTTTGCTCGTTAATAAGAAATAAGATGGAATTATCCTGGATATAATTGCATTAAGGCTTCAAACAATCCCAAGAAAGAACAGCATAAATATATCTTTTTATAATTCAAGTTTAGAAAAATTCTGCTATCCAAATCAAGAAAAGACTGCACCCCTGGATAGTTTATTTCCAAAAGGTTTTTGAGACAAAGCCTTACCATGTGGTTAGGGCTGGCTTCACTGTGTACTCCAGGTTAGCCTTAAGATCACAAGTGTGTACCACCATGCCAGGGGCAGGCAGTCTAATTCTTTTTTTTTTTGAGACAGGGTCTCGCTTTGTAGTTCAGGCTGCCTCTGAGCTCAGGCTCAACTCACAACACAGCAATCCTCCTGCCTCTGCCTCCCGAGTGCTGGGATTACAGGCCTGAGCCATCACGCCCGGCACTGTGGTATGTGGTACTGATTGCTGCTGGGCATGAGTCTCCATGCCCAGCATCGTTGTATGTGGTGACCAGGGATGGAACCTGGGCCCTTGCACTTGCAAGGCAGGTGCTGGAACTGCTGAGCTAAATCCCAGCCCAGTAGTCTAATTCTTGAAATACTAAAATCCTCAGTTTGCAGAGTTAAAGGAAACAACAAAAATCTTTTATATTCCACCTTAATGAAAGAAACCAAGCAAAACAGAATAAACAAATGATGGCCCTGCCCGAATCAGCCCCAGGAAGTACTTCTCATCTCTGATGTGCTAGTGGAAGGCGGAGCACTTGGGGGCACCCTGGCACAGACACAATGGCAGTGCTTCGAGTCCTGTGCATCGATGCTGATCCTGTCCCTCCAGCCTATTATCTAGGCCTTGGTAGGACAGATGTGCCAGTTGGCAGGCCGTAATCCTCTCTCTGGGTGGAGGACCAGGAGGCCTTGGTCTTCCTCATCTGCTCCAGTAAGAACTCTAGACAACTGCCTTGTGAAATGGTATGCTCCCCAGGCCTGACTCCTCCAGAGCGTCACTCGGACCCCTCCGAGTGGGTTCATAAAGCCGTCACGGTCAGAGAGAGGCCAAGGTGCAAGGGGGCCTCGGGGTCCAGGGTTTCAGGCCACACAGGTGTTCACAGGAAGGCTCCACGGGAGAAAATTCTAAGTGTGGATGGAAAGCTTAGGCTGCTGCCCTCTCCAAGAACTCTTGACCTGCACCCTCTGTATCCACAACCCCGAGTGAGCACCTTGAGCCCCAAAGTCCTGCGTGAGGGCAGCGTTGGCTGCAGAGGCAGCCCACACATCTGAGACCCAGAAGTGGCCAAGGTCCAGGGCGAACGCACATGTATCAAAGACACCAGCCCCTGACTCCCTAGACAGGAGGGTGGAGAGGAGGGTCTTGTGACTGTGAATAGAGAGAGCACAGGGACCCTCAGGAACTTCGGATTCCGAGCCACCTCCTGTCCACTTAATTTTTCTTTCTTTAACAGAGTAAAGAAACCTTCTGGTTATTTTAACACGGAAGTCTCCGGGGAAGGCTCACAGGACTGAGATCCAAGTATTAGCTCTGGCTCCAACTTTTTTTTTCTCTTTTTGTTCTGAAGATTGAACCCAGAGCTTTTGCAATGAGCTGTTGCACCAGTCATTTTTTAAAAATTATTATTATTTTGAGACAGTCATACTAAGTTGCTAAATTGTCAGGACTAGACTTGAACTTGTGATCATCCTGCCTCAGCCTCCCAGAATGCTGGGATTATAGCTCCAACTTTTCTTGGAAGGTCCCTCAACTGCTTTGGGCCTCAGTTTCCTAATCTAAATAGGGCCTCAGTCACATGATACAAGGAGTATTTGTAAAATGGAAAAAAAATGAACTGCAAAATAAGAATATAACAGGACCTTAGAGATGCTTTCTGGTCTCCAGCCTCAGCAGAAGTGGAGTCTCTGGCCTTTCTGCTCCTCTCCTGTGAGTGAGGTGGGCAGACTGTGACCTCTGCCTACCCGCCTCTGTTGGCACCATCGCTAACCCTCCCAATGTTGGCACAGGGATGCTTTTCGCTATTAACTTGAAAGTACAATTTTTTAAAATAATAATTAGTTACTAGGGCATATTACTGCTCTGAAAGTCCTGTGCAATATTTCAAAAACCATGTAATGAACTACTTAAAAATTTCCTTCCACATGTGTTTCCTGCTTGATTTCAAGAGTTAAATGAACAGTTTCCCATATTTTGCCTCTGATGTATTCTTCCTCTCCATTACAACGTGAAGGTTTTTTTTTTTTCTTTTCCTCCTTAGGAAGAAAAAAAGAAATCTTTCCCCTGCAATTTACTTTGGCTTTCTCCAAAGTTGGGCAGGAAAGTCAGTGTGATTCAGGTGGAAGCTAAAAATGTGCTTGTTGTACAAGTGTGCGCAGAAAGGAAGCCTATAATTTCCGAGCGTTCTTTCAGGAAGTTTGTATTCTGTTTTCCAGGGAGCCTTTACTTTCCGAGGGAGTATGATCGACATGCCATTACTGAAGCAGGCCCAGAACATTGTTACGCTTGCCACAGCCATCAAGGAAAAATGATCTGTAAAATGAAGCGCTCATCAGGCGGGCTGAACATGTACAGTGGATTTCTTAAGGCCAAACTGTGTGCTCCGGCAACGGGTTAGCTCGCCAGATCAGCCCAAGGCACTCACGGGCAGCCATCATTGTCTTACGGGCCAAGTCATCCCTCCCAAAGTGAGCTTTCTTCCTTGGTGCCCCCAAAGCTTATGATCTTATTGTTATTAACGTATTGCCAATATGGACGTCGGATTTCACAGGGAGATAAAGTCTCGGGAGGAGGGCAGAGTGTAGGAGGAAGGGAGGTGTTTCACAAGGCAGATCTTTACCAAACACACATACTCCCTCTTACCACGTTACCCATCTGTACAGAGACATCACAAATGATTCTAAGAACATCCGGGCTGTCTAAACAATGGGGGTAAATGAAGGAGTTCCGTGTCTCTCCCTAGCGATCCTCTCACACAGCCTGGTTGACACAGAACATATTATGGAGTGTTACACCGCCTTGTAAAGCTGCCTTCTGAAAATCAGCTTCCACAACTGACTACTGTCAACCTCCAATCCTCCAACCGCACGGTCTCTACCCTTAAGCTGCCAGATGATGAGCCCGAAAGCGCTCGTGGGGTGAACGCTGTGGGTCAACAGTCACCGGCAATTCAAAAATAAATGTGCAGGAACACAAGACCATCCTTCTGCCCTTTCTTTCTCCACTTTAACTGTTCTCCAATGAGGCCATTTCCCCTGTAAATGCGTGGTGGGGACAGGGCTCCCTCAGCCATAAACTTGTAGTGTCTGAAAGACACAAAGCCAGGGCTGGTGCATATGGCCCCCTGCGAGATTTGCATCACATTAGAGATGCTGCAGGTCAGATGGGTGGTGTGGTTAACGGGCTTAGTAAAGCTGTTTTGAAGAGGTTAACCCAGCTTGTAGTAAGGGTAAATAAACATAACAACCGGCCATTGTCCCTATTCAGCACGCACTCTTACACTGAAGGCTAAAGGGTATTGAAGCCCCGGAGGATCAGCCCTCCGTGCCGGAGGACGCCAAGGAAGTTTGAAACACCAACAATCAGAGATTTTGTTTCTATTCCTCATTAAATCATGAGCTTTTGTGTCAAGACTTTGGACGACTGTTCTTTAAGAAATTAACAGAATGGGAAGTTTTAAACTCTACACCAACCTTTTCGCGACCTACACAGCAGCAACGCTGCTACTCTTAGACCAACACTGCGGGGAAGACTGTTCTGTTTATTTAAATTTGTAAATAGAAAACAGTTGTTTCTTCAGTTTCATTTTTCACCTCCTCCTACGCCCTCTCGGTGTGTGCTCTCTCCGTGGCCCCGAGCGTGGGCCCCAGCCGGGCCTCCTCTTCCCGCTTCCCTGTGTCCCACAAGACACCCCGGAGAAGGTGGGCAGTGGAGGCAGGTCACAGGAAGCACATCAAGCACCAAGACCAAGTGCGGGATGCTGGCACCAGGCCAGGAAGGGGACTCCTGCCCACGGCTCCTGAAGAAACTCACCTGGGCGACACACGTTCGGGAGATACCAGCTCATATCCCAACTAATCCTGGGGCTCAGGGGAACAGTTCCTGAGCTGAGCTGAGCGCCTTTCCTGTGCCGCCTGGCCCACCTTAGGGCATCATCTCCATCTGCCTGGGTCATCTGTGCTGCCCTTGGTTGGGGACATGCAGGTAGGAGCCACCCCAGCCTCTCTCAGGGACTGGCAAGGGAGAGGTGCCATCTCAACAGCCTCCAAAGTGACCAGCGTCCAGCACAGTCATGGTCCTGCAGCCCAGGCCTCGGGGACTGCTGGGAGTTTTGGGATAACATGTCCGGGTCCATGCAGCCTCTGCTCAGACATGGAAGGGTGCTCAGTGCAGGAGCAGGGGAAGGCCCGAACATGCCAGGAGGCTGCCAGAGGAGGAAAGGGCACACATTCTGGTCTCCACCCAGTGACGCAGGGACCCCCAACCCCACCTGGATGGCCTCCTCTGGCCAGGGACCCTCACCTTCAGGGCTGGTCCCGCAGGAGGCCCCCAAGAGCAAAGTACAGGGTACTGGGACCACAGGAGAAGCACACTGGCCCCTGTCCACACACTTTAGGCCCGGGGCTCCTAGTTCCCCATCAAGTTAGCTAGCCCACCACAGCCTGGCCCAGCGCTGGACAAAGCTACCACCCTTGCCTCCCCAGAAGTCATGCTGATCCTCCTGAGAACCCAGGGGTCCCAGTGGTCATAGGACATGAGCCTGGGACTGGGCAGAGACCCTACCGGAGCCCCAGGAAAGAGTCACCCAGGGCCACAGCCCCATGAGCCTCAGGCCTCCGCAGTCAGAGCTCCGAGACGAGGTGCAGAACCGGAAGGTGTCCCTGCACCCCTGGTGCCTGTCTGGGTGCTGGGGGTAGCAAGGACGGAGCGCTGGGAAGGGACCTGTCCTCTGCGGGCCTGCCCTGGGGCGCACAGTCTCCGAGCAAGCCGGAAGGGAGCCGGAAGACTACCTCGCAACTAATCAGATTAATTAAAAACCATACCTGTTTCGAGTTTGTGTAGCTCATCACGAGGCGATCCTCTGGATCGCCCCCTTGTTATTAATTCTTAGGGGCTAAATTATGGCTAACACTATTAAAACATTATCAGAACTAATGAGAAACAATTACTTAGAAAATGAGCCAGGACAAGATTGAGGCGAGAACATCAGGGTGATCACCGTAGATTAGTTTAATAAATCATCAGGTGCGAGGCGGGCCGGGCCGTATGTATGCAAAGCTTCGTCACGGGAAAATGAAATTGAGATTTTTTTTTGCATAATTTTTTCATTAATCTCAATAGGACCCGTGTGGTGTAGATTGCTTTATTCCCCTAATACCTCGCCGGGGGGGAGGGGGGAGAGGGTGTCCAATAATGTCTTCATTGTTTTACTGAGGTCTTAATGACAGTCTGCGACAACCTCATTTTAATGTATAGAGGATTATATCAACACGGTCATGTTTTATTGAAACGGAGCGAGCAAGCGAGTGGGGCTGCGGGCGGAGGGCGGAGGTGGGACGGTCCTCACACTCCAAGACGGGCCTGACCGTGGACACGTCCGTGCCCGCCTCTGTCCTGCCGGCCACAGGACGCTCCGTGGCTGCCCCTGTCTCTGAAGCAGACACGAACCGCCTCTGCCCAGGTCTCTGAGCCGGAGTTCGGGAAGCTTTGATTCCCTGGGACACGGAGGCTTTGGGATGGGAAAGGTCTTCCGTTTTAGCGTTTCCATTCACTTTGCCGCCTACATCTTCCCTTTTTACTTTTTTATTGTTCTCCCCTAGTACTAGGAAAGTAACCGATGGCGCAAAACCGGTTATAAAATCCGCGTGCAGACCTCTCTCCGCATATGAAGGCTGGGGAGGCGGGACCGGCCCGCGGCGGCGAGGGCGAGGGCGAGCGCACTGCGACCCGAGCCCGCCGCGGGCCCTGCTCCCGCCGGCGTCCGCGCCCTCGCGGCTCCGGTTAACGCCCGCGCCTGCGGGGACAGCCTCCCGCGAAGAGCCGCCGCCCGGCGCCTGGGGCTCCGGCGCACCCCGCTCGCCGCAGGGCGTCCTCGGACAAGTCTCGAGGCCTCTTGGCTTCTCCCTTCCGAGCAGCGGGCTTTGTTCCCGCTCTTCCGATGGGAAGGCGGCGCGGCCGGGCCGGCGAGGGCGCGGGGAGCCCGGGAGCCCGGCCGCCGGCCCTGCCACGCAGCGCGGCCGCGACGGTGCAGATCAAAGGCCGCCCCGTGTCCCCGCGGAGCCGGGCATGGTCGCGCGCCTTTGTGCGCTGTTGCTAGGAGCCGGAGAAACTAAGAGAAAGTGTCAGGAGCATGTTAATCAGACTCGTTACAGTGTAACAATAACGTCCCTTTCGGGGCTCCTGCCCGCGCACCCAGCGCCACCCCAGGTGCCCGGCCCAGAGCCGCCTCGGCGGCGCGCTCGGTGACCTGACTGGGCCGATCCAGGAACCGCTGCTGGACCAGGGCGGTGGCACGATCCTGGGCCCTGTCTCCCCAGACATGCGGCGGGGTGCTCGCGGTACCCAAACAGCATTCAAAGCAAGAGAAAACGGCACACTCCCTTCCAGGGAGATTTAAGATTAAGTTTCCCGAGTACCACCTTCACCGATTTCCCTCGCACATCCATAGAGGATATGGTACAAGATCATCCCCAGTTTAGGAGAGAAAAAAAACAAACAAAAAAACCCAAAGAACACTTTACAAAGAGAGAAGTTATCTCTGAGTTTCCCCCCAGGGAATTGCTTCGTTTAGTCACTCAACAAACACCTGTTGGGCCAAATGAGCTCCAGACTACTCCTGGGAACCGCGCAGGACTGGTCTGGTGAGCTTGACTTTTAAAGTTAAAATGCTTTTGTGGACGTCTAGGGAGGCCCAAAGCTGTAAAGTCAAATGTTAAAACAAAAAGAAACCCCATTGCTGTTGGCTACAGCCATGAAAATACTAGAAAGATTTGAATTAAATTTAAAACCACTTGGAAAACCCGGAGCTTAGCCTGGGAGTCTGTTGCCTCTTTCATCTCCTTGTCCCTCCTTGGCAGGTAGGAGTCAGCCTGCATCTGAGGAGTGAGTCTGCCCCTTCGGGCACCCTGCCAGGCTTTCCCGTGCAGGCCTGTAATCCAAGCACTCGGGAGGCTGAGGTGGGAAAGTCGCAGCAAGTTCGAGGCTCCATAGAGAGCCCTATCTTAAAGCATTCACTCACACAGAGCAGGGGAGCTGCTTTGGCTCAGAGTGGAGGCTGGCCCAGGTGACTTTCTCACCTGGCGAGGCTGACTGGCCCAGGCACAGTGACTTTCTCCCACATGAAGTCTCGTTCAAGAACCACCTTGCTAGACAGGCGAATCGACAGAGGCAGACGGTGAAGCAGAAGCCAAACCCCGAGACAGGGTGAAGCTTGCTGCGGGAGAACTGCCTCTGGCTCCCCGGCCCCCTCCACCTCCTGGCTCTGGAGGAGCCTTGTCACTCCTTGTCACTCTGGAGGATCCTTGAGCGCTCCTGGTGGAGTCCTTGTAATCACACCCAGGAGGCTGAGGCAGGAGAATGGAAAGTTGGGGCCCACCCAGTGCAACTTAGCAACTGAGGGAGACCCTGTCTCAGAGTAAAAGAGAAAAGAGGTTTGGGGATGTAGCTCAGTACGGAGGCGCTAGATCCAATCCCAATAGCGCACAAAAAGAATAAAAAAGAGGAACAGGACATACTCCTGAGTGAGAGGTTGGGTCTGGAAGGAACTTTCGAGGTTTCTTTACAGTAATAGACTGAAAATTTCATCTGACACGCTGTCACGGCACCTAAAACATCTGCTAAGAGAAAGGCCAAGAAAAGAACCTGGAACGTTTGGCCTACAAAATAGCAAATAATTGGCTTGGCCAGAAGCGCGTCATTTTGAAACAATGAATCAAATGACCTTAGATGCATAGCAGAACTGGGGGAAAGGGCGTCCCTTTCTCATCCTTTTAGACGGACCTTTTGGGGGCGTCTCTAGGAGGCAGAAGGCTCTTCTGCCGCCCAGCGCCCAGGGAGGGGAGGCCAGAGGTCTCCGCTCCACTTCCGGCGGGGTTTCCGGCGCCCCTCCGGCCTGCCCGAGCCCTGCGCCAACCCCCCCAGGGCGCTTCCAGGTCCCCACTGGTTTCCAAGTCCTGCTCCCCGCCTGGGGCCTGGCCACCGAGTGAGAAGTGGGCGAGACATCAGGGCTCTGTCATCGGGGCCACAGGCAAGAGAGGGCTGAACAAAAGCATGTTTTAAACTTTAAAAAACAAAACAAAACAAAACAAAACAAAAAAAACAGTTGAAAGCGCCACGAGCTACCCTCAAAATATTGTCCCTTGCTTCAAGCCTGCTCGTCCCATCACTCTCGCCACCTCCCGAGGCAGCTCTGAAGTGCCCTCTCGGAAATGCCAAAAATACGGAGAACTCTGTTCTCCAAAACGCGAAGACTCGTCCTCATCCGCCGATTCAGCAGATCTGGCTCCGCGTGACTCCCGGGCCTTCCCTAATGTCGAAATGACCATGAAAGGGAAACGTTTCGAATCGATTTAGGACCTCCAAGCAGCCGTGATGGTGCGACTAAAGGCATTCACTCAAAATTAAGTGGAAAAAAAAAGTTAAAACGGGGCGAGGGTATAGTTTAGTGGTAGAAGAGGACTTGTCTACCATACATCAGGGCCTAGCTTTCATCCCTGGCACCACGTGCACACGCACGCTCACACACACACTCACAATGATTAAATGATAAGTTGTGAAGCCAGGCATAATAGCATATGCCTGTAACTCTAGCAACCAGGAGGCTGAAGCAGGAGGATCACCATGAATTTAAGGCCAGCCAGAACTACATGGCAAGATCCTCTCTCAAACAAAACAAAAGATAAATGCTGTTATGCATATTTTGTTATGATTTTTAAAAACAATTAAAAAAAAAAACCTGTGAAGTAAAAGATAAAGAAAAACAAACATAGCATTTTTGCAAAGCACTAAGCATGAGGCTTTGCACGCAATGCAGGACAGATGGCTTCTGTCCGGGCACTGATCCCAACCTGCAGTGCAGGACGAGGGTCTCACCATAGCGACGCTGCCAGCAGGTGTGCACCCGGTTCTCTCATTTGCTCTGTTGGAAGAACACTGGGGTGAACTGGCACCTTCGGCGGCACGAAAGCTCAGAACAGCCTTGTGGCTCTGGGCTGTTAGGATGCTCCTAGCTCCGCGGCTGTTCTGACTGCAAACTCTTATCCAATTGTTCTGTCCCAGGCCGAATTTGGCTAGAATGTAAAGTCCACGCGCCAAACCAGTCTGACCGCGCGGGTCTGGTCTGATGGGAAAGCAAAGCCACGAGAGGACCATGCAGTACCAATTCACGACTGAAGGGGGCACCACTCCCACAGGAAAATACAAACGAGTGGCCTTCTGGGATTTGTGTGGTTACTGGCCCAGTTAGAGGACTTGCTCAAGGTCACACCGCTGGCAGAACCAAGCCTACTTCTCAAGTCCCCTTATTTTCTTTACCAAACCACACGGCCTCCTCCCCTGACTACCACAGATTCCCGCTTCCAAGAGGCTTCCAGCTTTGCTTGGGAACAGTGAAAGTTCAGTTTGTGCCTGTCTCACCTAGAATGGACTCTAACTCCTGAGCTGTGCTGATCCTCCTGCCTCAGCCTTTGTGGTAGCTGGGACCAGGGTTAGCCCAGAGGCTCTGAATGGCCAGAGATGGTCTCGGGTTGCATAGGAAAGGCGGGAGGGGCGCAGGACCAAGACCCCCAGAGCCAGAGGGGGAGGGCAGCAGACTGGGCCTCACCGGCTCCCATCTGCTTTGTCCTACAACTGGTCTTCCAGGGCCGCTTCCATCCTCCTGCAGCCTGGTCCTCTGTTTCTCTCTACCTCTTCATCCCTGTTTTGTATTTGCAGAGCTAGGGATGAACCCAGGGCTCAGCCAGGTGTGTGGGTGCCCACGTGTAATCCTAGCATGGGGGAGGCCAAGGCAGGAGGATCCTTGGGAATTTGAGACCAGCCTAAACTACATGCATAGCAAGACCCCGTCTCAAACACCAAAAAATAAAAAAATTTGATAAACCCAGGGCCTCTGAGCTCACTTGTAGCCCAGGCGAGCCTGGGACTCACAGCAATCCTCCTGCCTCTGCCTCCCGAGTGCTGGGATTACAGGCGTGAGCCACCACATTACAGGCGTGAGCCACCACACCCGGCAGTTTTTCTTTCTTTGTCCATGTTTGAAAGGAAATCTAGTTCTTACATCGTAAGCTGCTTCAGGACACATTTTCCTGGAGAGGCCCTGTGAGCATGCAACAGCTATGTCTCTGGGAATCAAAGCAGGAATGTGAGGCTGCTAAGTATTCAGTAAATTAAATATTGCTGCCAGAACTGCTGTTCCGACTGGCCTAATCTGATCATTCGTCCTAATGCAAAGACCACATGAAGACTCAATGTCAGCAGCCAGGCATGGTGGAGCATGCCTGTGATCCCAGCACTCAGGAGGCTAAGGCAGAAGGATTGTTCCAAGTTTGAAGCCAGCCTGTACTACAGAGAGACTATCTCAAAAAAAGATAAAATTCAATTTTCTATAAATATTAAATATAAATTTTATATTATTTACATATAAGGCACAAAGTTATTTTTATATAACTTTCAAAATCTGATTTTTGTCCTATTCACTTTGTGAGGACAACACTAGAAAATAATGTCAAATGATTTTTATGAAAATTGATATTTTCAAATTATGATAAACATTTCATTTTGGAATGTGACCCCCCCAAAAAAAAAAATCACTGTGCAATTTTTCTTCATAAAAGCCTTTTAAAAATAGTCTTTGTGTCATCTGGGAAATCTCAAATTGTGAAATATATTTATGAGACTGTTTATGGCAAACATTTTCAAAATAAATAACCAGGAACTGTTCAGGGATGTGCCAGCGCAGGCTCTGAAATGAGCAGGTTTAAAGGTTTGTTCAAAGCCTGCGGCCTTTCCCCAGTGCGCACACATGTGTTCGATTAGTGCTTGGGAAAGAGCGTGTGTTTTCATAGCCTCCGGTGTGGCGCTGATAAAACTTGGGATGATTTTAGGGCTGCACCTTCATTTTTTGAATTTTCAAAACTTGTCCTTCCGTTTTCACTCTTTTATTTTCTTTCTGTGAAACAGAGACTGAAGAAGCCCTTTAAGAAATTTTATCCATTCTTTGCAGAGCCCAGTTTGGTGACCTGCGGGCCACGGAGTGAAGCCTTTCTTTTAAGTTGTGCATTCCCCTGTTGGGAAGCACTCAGCATTTTCTTTTTATGAGGAATTTTAACTGCTGGGTTTAATTTAATTATTGTATTTTGTACATACTCCCAGGAGCCCCGGGGCAGGAGCTCTGCTTTTCTGAAACTTTCAAGTAAATATCTTTAGAAAGTGCTCCTTTCGGATGGCAGTGTTGTTTCGCAGATTTGTGTTTTGGTCCACATCCCAAGGGGGGCCCCCGCAGTTCCCAAGCTCCTGCACCCTGGGTGTCGCCCTTGGTGCCCTTTGCTATGGACTGAGTCTTCAGGGCTGGGCAGTCAGGAAGAGTCCAGCTCTGAACCGAAGTGCATTTTAAAACAAGAGGGTTCTGTAGGTGACGTGCTCAGCAAGATGTCACCTGTTCATCTGGAGCCTACTATTGCCAGAAATTCTGTCCACAGAATTTCTGTGAGGTCCCCATGAAGTCCACCGCTCCTTTCTCCCTCAGGATAGGCTCATTGTGATACTCACACGCACACACTCACATGAGATAGGGTCTCACAAGGCCAGGCAGGCCTTGAATTCACTATGTATAGCAGCTTGGCCTCCCCTTTACAAGGATCCTCCTGCCTCAGCCACCTGAGTTCTGGGATTATAGGTGTGTGCCACCACACCTAGTTTACAAAGTGAATTTGATTTCCTTATTTACTTTATTTAAAAATTTAAATTACCAAACCCACAGGGGTTTTTTGGTTAAAAAAAATGAAACCTAAAGAAAGAAATAACTAAAGTAAAACTATATAACCTCAAAAGATAAAATCTGACTTTTGCAGTAGAAGAAGCTTGATTTAGGAACTCCTGGACTTGCTAAACATTTTGTTTTGGGATTTTTCTTGTTTGTTTATTTGTTTGTTTGACATAGTGTCTCACACTACAGTTCAGGCTGACCTGGAACTCGTGGTAATCCTCCTGCCTCAGCCTCTTGTGTGCTAGTATTACAGGTGTGTGCCACCCAGCCACACTAAACGTTCAAATGCAAACAACTTCAAACAAGTTTCCATAATGACATGCTGGAGCATGAGAATTGATTTTACAAGTGGAAGAGTTTGGTGATTCCCCCATGTGACCTGACCTGTGGTGGTCACACATTCCCGTCCCTGCCTGACCCCAGCAGAGGCTGGAACCAGCATTGTTTTAAAACGTCCTGCACTGATTTTAAGGCACTATGAACTTTGGCCTGTGTGGTGGCCTTGTTATGCTGCATGACTTAACATTCTGGGAATCTGTTTTATCTGCACTTACGATACATACAATATAAGCAGAACGCGTTCCAGTGCCAGCCGCGGGGCCCTCAGCCTTAGAACCTTAGAACTGTGCGCTTCTGGCTTTTATCGAAAGGCAAAGACCTTAGCTGAGTTCAGTCTCTGAAGGTGGCAGCCCTGCCACCCTCGCTTGGGGTCTGAGAGGTGCTGGCCTCGCTAAGGGGGCTCCAGGCCACTTCCCACTCCCAGCCCTCAGCACCCTCTCCCCGGCAGGGCCTTCCCGCTGCTGCTGCCCGTGCTGAGGTCATCATACAGGCCTGGGCCTGCCCCGCTCTCCCTCCCCAGTATCTGGAAGCTTTGATCCCAGTGATTCGCCTTGGGCCAAAGACCTCGGGTTGGCCACTCCTCTAATGAGGCCGGGACCCAGGATCACACTGGCAGAGTTCTGCTTTTTGCAAAGGGAAAGCTAAGGGGACAGCGCATACACATACTCCTGCCCTCAGGCAAACATTCACTGAGGTCCTAACACAGCCCAGGGTGGACCACATGACGTCACTGCGGTAGGGCCAGCATGAGGGAACCCTGAAGGCACAGAAAGTCCCCCAGTCCTGTACTTCTATTGGACACGAAAGCAAATGTATAGTTGAGGTCTTTCCAGTCCTGCTTTCCCTTCTATTCGGTTCCAATCCTTTATCTGGGGGACTGAATACAAAACTGGCTGAAGTTCAGCCTGGCCTCAAACTTGTGGCGATTCTCCGGCCTTAGCCTCACAAGTGCTAGGATCACAGGTGTTCTCTATGAGAAGTAGAACATGCTTCTCGTAATACAATGAGTTCCAAATCAGATCTGAGCTGCACATGCAGAGTCTGGAGCCATCCTGCCTGCTCCATGCTTCTCAGACTTCTTAGCTGAGTGGCCTTGAACAAGTGTCACTGGGCCTCACTTTCATTACCTGTGAAATGGGGACAATAACTGTCCCTTCCTCATAGTTGTGATGACTACAGTGACTTAATGCACTGAAACAACCATGCATGGCACTTAGTCGACCCTTTACAACTGAACAGACAGGCTTAAAAGAAGAAAATACACACGATATTAGCAGACTGTGTTTGGATGATGAGACAGCTGGTGATTTCTTTCTCCTCTTCTTTTTACACTTCCGTATTTCTAAAATGTTCATGAAATATCTGTTGATATTTAAAACACCAAGTTGAAGCTAATTATGTTAAGATCTACTGGTTTTTTTGTTGTTTTCTTTTTTTTTCCTGGTACAGGGGACTGAGCTCAAGTCCTTCTCCCCAACCTTTTATTTTTTATTTTGAGACAGGGTCTTACTAAGCTGCCCAGTCCAGACTCAAACTTCCAATCCTTTTGCCTCAGCCTCCCAAAGAACCCCACCAACACTACCTTCACTAATGACAAGACCTAAAGACCCTGAGTACACAGCTGCAAGCAAGGTCGGGCATCTAGGTGCCAGGACTTCAGCCTGGGTGCCAAGGTCCCCTCTGGGGAGGAGCGGCCAGTGTGCTGGGAGCGGTGCAGCAGTCACAGAGCTCCACCCCACCCTAGCGCTGGTCCCTGGGGAAGAGGGGGTCTTTAACTGAGACGGTGGTACACACCTGGAATACCAACATATGGGAGGCTGGGCCAGGAGTGCTCTGTGAATTTGAGGCATCTTGGGCTATATAATGAGTTCAAGACCAGCCTGGACAGCACAGTGAGACCTGTCTCCAAAAATGAAAGAAGAAAACAAAAAGAAATCCTGAGACTGGAGCCTGGGCTCACGGTCCCTCACCTCCCCTCCAGCAGGCCTCACTCTATCAGCTCCCCTGGGCCTTGAGAGGGAGGCTGAGGCTCAGGCCATCTGTGAGCCTTCCTGGATTCTTCCAGCTTCTAGGCTCAACTTCAGGCAAATGAAGGGGAAACTGTGCTCCACAAGGTAAAGCAAGGTACAGCGTAGGAGAGGGGCACACACCGTCAGCCCCCGGCGCTACGGGACCTTTTCCCGCTGCAGCCCGGGGTGAAGCCACTGCCCGAAGGGAGAGTCCCTTGTCTTACTCACTGCTCTGGCCTAACAGGATTCTTCTATCCGTAAATATCAGACCTGATTAACACAGGCCACCTCTGCCCCTGTCCTGGCAAAGAAGGCCCAAAGAAAAGAACTGTCTGCAAGCAGTCTTCAGCCCACAGAATGGTAAGAAAGGGACGAAAGTCTCAACAGCCAATATGCCAATTTTCTAAAGACAAAACTTCAATATGTAGTTTAGACTAGGCTCATTATGTAGCCCAGGTTGGCCTCCAACTTGTGGCCTTCCTCCTGCCTCAACTTTAACAGTCAGCCAGGTGGCATATGCCTGGAATCCCAGGACTCAGGCAGGCTGGGGCAGGGGGATTGCCCTGAGGTTGAAGCCAGCCTGGGTTACATAGTGACATGCTGTTACATAACAGATGCTGTTAACAGTGATATACACACACATACACAATGCCATATGCAAAGCTAACCAAGGATGTACACAGCAGAAAGGCAACACAACGTAATCTAATCACATAGAACAAAGCTGTGTGACCTTGGATAAGTTACTTGACCTTTCTGGGCTTCCCTTGTCCAGTTTGCAAAATGGAGCTAATACTGGAACCAATCTCACAGGGTTAGTAAGAGGAGTGTACTGTTCATGAAATACTTGAGATAAGCCAAATCACATTTCCCAAGGAAATCTCACAGTGTCACACAGCAGCTGGCAACAAACGTAAACCTTTCACCAAGGATTGTGCTTCGATGTCTCTGTGCCCCTGCCTCCCCATGCTCCTCCGCTTGGGACTGTGACCAAGCCCACTCCAGAGCGGTGGCTTCAGGTTCCTAATGGAAAAAGAGAGTTTGTGGGTTCTTCTCTAGTTGTGAAAAGCAATGATAATTTATGGAATGAAAAAGACACTCTAAGTCCTGAATTCCCCAAACTCAGAACCGCAGATGCGTTCAGAACCTCTGCTCCTGGCCTGGCCCAGAGTGGGTACCCCCCCTCACCCCCAGGGGGTTCCAGAGTCTGCTCACCCCCAACTAGATAGCCTCGACCTACACCTCGGATGTACAGATGGCCGCGGGGTAACCGTGCCCGCGGGACACCCTGGCTCCTGCAAAACTGCCTGTCCCTCTGCAGAGCCTCTGCCTTCCTGTGCCCCACGCCTTGGGGCTCCTGGGATCGCAGCACAAAGAGCCCAGGCTTTGGAGTCAGTGAGTTCCTTCTCTCTAAACCCCCTCTAAGGATGTAGCCAGACTCAGTGTGACGGTGGCAGCCGCCCAGTGGCCAGGGCTGGGTCAGATGCCGTGGTCGCTGACAGCTGGGCCGCCACCAGCCAGGCCCAGGGCTTCTCTCTCAGCCTGGGTCCCAGAAAGCCGCTGTGGCAGAGCGGAGCGGGGCTCTCGGAGGGAAGCACCGCTGTCCCCAACCAGCATAGTCTGTGTGATGAGCAACTGGACTGGGAGGGTGGGGACAGGGACCGAGACACACCAGGGCTGTGTCACACACCCGCTAGAAGACGATCTAGGGGCTGTGGAGAAGTGAAGGCCCGGGCGGAACCTGCAGATTCGAGAGTCCCAAGACGTAAGGTTCTAAACCGTTGTTTCCTCTGCCCCACGCCTCAGCCTCTGGGTGGAAGACAGGAGGGATTCCCGCAGAGCCGGGACTGGGGTCTTCAGGCAGAGCCGAGGCTTGGCCTCTGGCCCCTCCTCCTTCTGGCTCCACCTTCCTCCTGATCTCCATCTCCCTCTGGCCAAGCCTCCCCCCTCTGGCCCCGCCTCCTGCCTCTGGCCCCGCCTCCTACGATTCGCTTCCCTACGGCCCCGCCCTCCCCGTCACCTTCCTCCTCTTTTTTTTTTTTCTTTTTTTTTTTTTAGGTTTTTGGAGACAGGGTCTCGCTTTGTGGTTCAGGCTGGCCCTGAGCTCAGCCTCAAACTCACATCACAATCCTCCTGCCTCTGCCTCCCGAGTGCTGGGATTACAGGCGTGAGCCACCACGCCCGGCACTGTGGTATGTGGTACTGGTTGCTGCTGGGTGTGGGTCTCCACACCC
>PVIR01001148.1:72598-88104 GCA_004026965.1 Petromus typicus | reverse complement strand
CTTCCTCCTCTTAAGGTCTTTACTTGCCCTCACTCGGCCATGCTTTCCTGGCGCCGCCACCATGTCCTTCACCCTCTGCTCCAGAAAAAGCGCCTTGAGACACATCCAATGCCCAAGCCCAGCAAATTGCTCTAGAGCTGGCATATCTGGGTCACCCAGGGGCAGCTGCAGCGTGCCCACAGCCCCCTGGGAAACCGTGACCCCGCGGGAAAGACAGCACGGGCCCCGAGGTCCCATCTCCTGGGCGTCCACCTTCATGGCGGATCACAGGACATAAGGCTGCCTCTGTTGACTCCCAACAACCTCGGGATGATGGGAAGAAAGCCCGGCGCCTATGGCTGGATAGCGGCGGCCCAAGTACACCAGGCAGGGCTTCAGGTATTGTGACTCAGAAAGGTGCAGGGTAACCTGAAACTCCTTTGGCTCGGAGCCTGTCCTGAAAGTCCAAGCAGCAGTGAGAATCATTTCTCACTGCACACAAACTGCGAACTGTATACAAAATTAAATATTCAGTTTAAAATCTGTATTGCTGGGCCCTGGGCTGGTCGCGACCATTCTGCTGACAGAAGACACTTCTTGCTCCAGCAGCAAGGGAACCCTCAGATTGTGGAATCTAGACCGGCTTCGCTCTTGCAGCTCCTGGCCCGGGAGCGCCTCGGGGACACATGTCACACTCCCGTGCAAATCGCACAGCGCCACACACCAGCCAGGGTGAGCAGACCCAGCGGCCCTTTGGTCTCCTGCACACTCAGCCCTGAGAAAACTGAGACGCTGCATTAAATAAATAAATAAATAAATAAAATAAGTCTTTGGATGTAGCTTAGTGTGAAAGCCCTGGGATCGGTCTCGAGTACTGAGGGGAAGAAGTCAACCGCAACTGAACACAGCACTGAAGTTCTGCTTGCTTTTGCTTCCTGTGAGACGTGTGCTCAGTGCACCAGGGGCGGCCTTTCCAGCCTCTATTCTCCCCGCTGCCTCTTGGGAAGCCGGAGCTCCCTCGGCACCGCCAGTCAGACGCATGCGCGTCCTTTCTGTTGCTGTCTTTTCGTTAGAACGCCCTGCGCCTCTCTCCCATCTCCCGAGTCAGGGCGTTGCTTGGGTCATGCAAAGTCACCTGGACTTCCACAGAAAGGCAGAGAGGGAAGCTATCTGGGAAAGATGGAGCGACCAGACCGATCTGCACCGGTAGAGCTTCCGGTTAGACACACACAAGGAAGTCAAAATGAAAACTCATCCAAGCACAGTGGGTTGCACTGAATCTTTTTCTACAAAAGAGCACCGAGCTTCCAGGCAAAGCAGAGGAAACTAACAAAATCTGTAAAGTGAGTGAGGTGGGTGGGGACCATCTGTCCCCAAGTTCAAAGGCCGAAGTTCACCACCTTCCAGGCATCTCACCAGAAGGTTAAAAAAATATAAAATCCTTTGCAATATTTTATTCATTCAATAAATATTCTTTAATTTTTCTGGGTACTAACAGTTGGATTATTATTCCTCTTTTCAGTCAAAATTTCTGCCAGCCTGAGAAACACATCAGAAGTTCCAGCTCCACAGCCTTTGCATTTTATTTTAAGACAGGCTCTTACTAGATTCTCCAGGCTGGCCTCAAACCGAATCCTCCTGCTTCAGCCTCCTGAATGGCAGAGATTAGAGACATGCTACTGATTTTGAGCTAGGATTTGAAGAGCCCCTGAGAACCTCCTGCCAGCTTCACTGTCCTCCCTAACCCACAACGGACCTGCAGTCACTACATGTTCCCTGGTCCTGTCCCTGTCCCCACAGTCCAGTTGTCCCGAGGGTCCTCCCCGGTTCCAGGGCTCTTCCTAGTCCTGCTTCTCCCCAGCTTCGCGTGCGCTTTGATCTAGGCACTTCTTTGACTAAGGAACCCTTTTTGCAGAAGCCTCCCGTGTTTGTGGCAGGAAAACACAGCACCAGGGTCCAGGACAGGACAGTCGTGACTCCACACTTAGCCCAAGGTGGGCACAGAGGGTACGCGCCAGGACAAGGGAGCTTCAGAGACCAGAGGTTGTCGCCGACAGCCGCACTCACTGCCCACGGCCCTGGAATGGACAGGAGGCCCTGCCTCCATCGGGAACAGGGGGACAGCGCGAGAGAGCCCAGGGTTAAATCGCGGCCCCCTGCAAGAGGTGGGGGCCTCAGAGCGAGCCGCGTCCCTGCTGAGCGCCAGTCCTTTCTCTGGGTTGGCAGACACGGGAAGGCAACGGAGCTCAGTTCGCCCTTGTTGTTGGCTGGCCGAGGGAACCGCGCAGAGGACCGCGGAGCAGGAGAACCCGGAAGGGGTTTCTAATCGGTCGCAAAACTGCCGCACTGCAGACTGCGCCCCAGAGCAAGACCCTGCGGGGGCAGGTGCGTGGAAACTTAACTTCCCCGACAGGAGGCCTGAGGTTTAACTCACAGACGTCCACACTTTTCAGGGTGATACTCCCCCTCGGCGCTTAGTCTTTCGAGATCTGGTTTGCATTTTGGTTCAGAAATAATCAGAAAGGCTTTTAACCCGAGCGTCCCGTCGTTTCAGCAGCACAGGTGCAAGGAGGTTGCCCGAGGGTTTATTTGGTCAGCTGAAGCTGAGTTAGTCGGGACTGATCTTGGACCAAGCAGAGCGCCTAGGGAGGCTAAGTGCCAAAGCACCTCCAAACGAAGAAGCCCAACACAAGAGAAAACTTCACCCCCCCCCCATTTTTCCATGTGCTTTCAGGAAATCAGAAAAATTCCTATTTGAAAAATGTTTCAAAGGAGCCAGAGATGTTGCACATCCCTGTAATGCTAGCACTTGGGAGGCTGAGGCAGGGGGATCTCCATGAGTTTCAGGCCATTCATTGTGAGTTCAAGATCAGCCTGAAGTACTCACCAAAACCCTATCTCAACAAAAGAAAGAAAAAAATTGTAAGGAAATTAAACTTGCTGAACTATTTACCAAATAATCATCCTGACTAAGTTATGATCAAAATCTTCTTTGAAAGTAGACAACATGGCACTGAGCAATGTGATCCGCCATTGCAATCTGCTCTATTGGTTCAGGTCTAACTACCTGGCCCAGATATTTTCTGTTCGGTACCCCCAGTGTTTGAACCACGTCCAAAGCCAGAACTTTACAGATATTAATAGCCTTTGAAAAAACCCAAAGAGTCTATGATTCTATCTTCCTGTACATGGGTATTTTTTTTTATTCTAGCTGCTAAATTTATCCTTATGACCTTGCGTTTATTTCTTTTTTTTTTTTTTTTAGGTTTTTTGAGACAGAGTCTCGCTTTGTGGTTCAGGCTGGCCCTGAGCTCAGCCTCAAACTCACATCACAATCCTCCTGCCTCTGCCTCCCGAGTTCTGGGATTACAGGCGTGAGCCACCACGCCCGGCACTGTGGTATGTGGTACTGGTTGCTGCTGGGTGTGGGTCTCCACACCCAGTATTGTTATGTGGTTACCAGGGAATCGAACCCAGGCCCTTGCGCTTGCAAGACAGGCGCCGGAACCACTGAGCTAACTCCCTGGCCCGACCTTGCCTTTATTTCTTCACCAACACCTTTTCTTTGACTAATGATCCAAAATAGAGGTTCTCATCCCCAGAAGTAGACTTGAGCCTTCCCATGAATTATTGGAAACTAAGGACAAATTCTGAGTGTGGTCTCTCTGGGATGAGGGCTCACAACTTCACCAGGTTCTCAGAGGCCTCTGTGACCCCATACTCTCACTGTGTGTTCATGATGTTGAACCTAGTCTGTGTACAGGGATGGGTGATAGGTGTGCATATGTGTGTTCATGTATGTCAGAGAGAGGCAGAGATAAAGACGGACAGAGAGACACAGCGAGAGACAGAGAGAACCTCTGATCCCCACAGCCTTGGGTGGTGGATGGGCCAAGAACGGAAGGAACTTCCAAGCTGGGCATCTCCTGCCAAGAGCTACCCTGTTGCCATGAAAACACTATTTTCTGCTGGGCGTGGTGGCTCATGCCTACAATCCCAGCACTTGGGAGACAGAAGCAGGAGGGTTATCTCAAGTTTAAGTTCAGCCTGAGCCGCATAGTAAGTTCAAGACCAGCCTGAACTACAAAGTGAGCCCCCCCCAAACCCCAACAATAACAGCAGCATATTGAGAAACTTTCCACCAAACTCTATCTCCTATATCATCTTGCCCTCTGTCTCCTGCCTCATCCTACCCACCTCCTTTAACATCCACAGGGAAGTTGGGAACCAGCCCAGCTGCCTGTACCAAAGAAAACAGCAGGGTGCTTGGACTCCCTCCTGAGCTACCCACTGTCTAGTGCCCACATCCGGGGCATTTGCTTTGCTTGCCACTTGATAGGAAATACCAGCTCAGTTCCTGTCACCTACATTATTCCTTGTATTCTGACTCCCTACCAAGAGCTATGCTGTTGCCATGAAAACACTATTTTCTGCTGGGCGTGGTGGCTCACACCTGTAATCTCAGTACTCCGGAGGCAGAGGCTGGAGGACTGCTGAGTTTGAGGTTGAGTTCAGGACCAGCCTGACTATAAAGCTAGACCCTGTCTCAAAAAACTAAGAAAAATTCTTACCTGTCAATTAATTTGTGGGACTAAGGGTTGAACCTAGCGCCTAACAGAGGGTAGGCAGGTACTTTACCACTGACCTGTGCCTTTGAACACCTTGTGCCAAAGTGGAAGGCTGGCCCCAGAGACACCAAGGGGTCCAGAGAGCAGAATTTGACCAGCCCTCCATGCCTGGGGTGCGAGATCCTAAGAAGAGAGACGTTGTTAGACACCCCGCGTGTGCGGGGCACTGTGCTGCTAGCCTTTCAGACCAAGACTGACCTTCTCTTCTGACCTCTCCAACCAGGGCTCCCAGGAGGCATCGCCTCACTTGCATTAGCACGGCCATTATCAAGAGGTGAAAACCAAGTGCTGTCGAGGATGTGGAAGAATTGTGAGTGTCTATACGCTGCTGGTGAGGATAGAAAATGGGGCAGCACATTTGGGAAAATTAAGCACGTTCACTACATGTTCAGCAAAGCTGTGTGGTGTATATGCAAAAGAGCTGAAAGAAAAGATCAAGTGGATATTTGTGCGCTTTTTTTTTCCTTTTTTTTTTTTTTTTTTGTGGTTCTGGGGATCAAACTTGAGCCCTTGGCTTCTAAGACACGCATGGAACCACTTGAGCCAAATCCTCAGCCCCATGTGCACTAGACGTTAATAATGCTTGATATTTAATAATGTTGTACAGCATTATTCAACTGTGAGCAGCTGAAGGTTAGCTGCAATCCAAATGTTCATGCACAGACCAATGGATAAGCTAGATGTGGTGTGCAGAGACAGAATATTAGTCTGCCTTCAAAAAGGAAGGGACTGTGACAGCATGTATCTGGAGGACACCATGTACAGTCCACTGAGCCACAGGAAGTACAGAACAGTCACATACACCCGAGGAGTCTATAGACACGAACTCGTAGAGACAGAGTTGAGAGGTGGTTTTAGACGCCATGGAGATGAGAAAGGCATTTAGGAATGAGGGAGATGAGAGGAGAGAGGGAGGGGAAGTCAAAAAGATCAAGAAAAAATAGGTATCTGCACCAAATCCCCATTGTGATTGGATTTATGATACAATGGAAACATAAGGTAATAAAGGGAGGAAAGGAAGGAGCAGGTGAGGAGGCAGTGTTTAATGGAGACAGAGTTTCCGTTTTGGGCAAGGAAAAGTTCAGAAAATGAATCTTGCTCACAGTTGCACAATAATGTGACTGTTCTTAACGTCGCTAAACTTTCCCCTTCACAGGATGCAGGTATGATGACACACACCTGCACTCCCAGCACTCAGGAGGCTGAGGCAGGAGAATGGCTGTAAATCAGAGGCCAGTCCAGATTACGTGGTGAGTTCAGGGCCTGTCTGTCTCACAGCGACGACAGCAACAACAACAAAAAGCCACAGGCTAAATTGTGTCGTGCATCTTAGGCCACAGGAAAACATATTCAGAGATCAGTCTTTCTTCCTGCCACTTCCAAACCCCAGCCACGCACCCCTAATGCACTGGCCTGAGACTCGGACCCTCAGCCCTCCGCTGGTCCCTGGCCTCCCGGGGACCTGGCAGACTCGAAGCCGTGGGGGCTGCAGACATCCCGTCTCCTCTCCCGTGTGTCCCCTGGAGCCTGGGGTGACTCAGCCTTCTTCCCATGGGGCCAGGTGCTCGCACTCATACTCAGCCCGAGAGCCCAGGAGTAAACCTGAGAGTAGACACAAGGAGACACCCCGTGACAGCCGCCATCTTCATCTCTTGATAACACTTCCATGACGAAGCCTTTGTTACATCCCCTGGTGCCATGCTACGCACTACGCTAAGCCTCTCATTTAATTCTCACATTTTTATTGTCACCATCATACCCATTGTATAGATTAAAAAGCTGAGGCTTGAAGATGCTGGATAGTTTGTCCAAGGCCCCAAGGCTGAGATGGTGCAGGTTCAAGATCAGAAGCAGCTTCCTGACACATAGCCCACCAACCACGACACCAGGAAGTGAGAAATCTCACAACGCTAAGTCCTAAGGGCTAAAGTTAATGTAGAGGAAAAGAGAAAATGTCACTCCAGTCCCACTGGTGCTCACCTCTGAAGAAGTCAGGAAAGACCAGACGCAAAGGACAAGTCCTGAACTGTAAGTAAATATGCATCCCCACGTGACCAGATGATAGTCGCCCGCGCTAGGAAACTCTGAGGCCAGAGGCACAGTGCAACTATTTTGTGTGTTTTGAACAACAGCTCTGCTGGCCTATTTGCTTTAATCCCGCCTCTAATTTTCAGTCTTGGGCAGGCTCGTGGGACCATTTCCATGGGAAAACAGTGAGGACAGTCAGAACCTGGTCTCTCTCAAGCTCGATCAGTGGGACGGAGCTACCTCCCCAGCAAGTGGGCAGCACATAGGTGTTTAATTTGGATTTGATAGCTGTCTAAATTTCCAGATCTCCTGTAGGTGCACAGAGTCCTCCGTGGCGGCTGGCAGAAATTCTCAGAAAAACAATCCTCCAGGCTGTTGGAACCGCCACTATTGCCTTCACTCCCTGCCTCCCTGTCACTGAAGAGGCCGCTGTGGCTTGAATTATGGGGGCCGTGTGGACTACCTGCGGTACAAATGTGCGTGTGACAATGGCCACCCCTTTGCGGGCTGGCCGGTATTATTTCAGACACTGCTGGACAGATAGGCTGTGTTCCGAGGGGAGAGGAAAATTTGTTGGGGCTTCACTTCCTGGCACAGAGTCCCCACCCCCCACTTTGCAGAGCACTTCCGGATTCTGGAACAATGCTTCCTCCCTCAGCATCCTCTCATCTGTCTCAGAGCCCGGACTTAATTTTGAGGATCCTGGAGGTCCGCTGGGCACCCCCCGCACAGCCCTGGCTGCTGCCATGTGCGGGACATGTGCTTGCAGCCCAGCAGCTGTTAGAACACAGTAAATTCATTCACATACTGCCATATCCCAGTGACTAATGCAGGCTTAGCGAGCAAACAGGAGCGCTTGACAAGCAGAGACAACTGAATTACTTCTCGAGGGGAGAGGAAATGACACCCCCACAGGCTGGATCTCACCATTTGGTTGGGACTGGGGAGCTGGGGACCCCGGGGAGCTCACTGTGGGAGCCGCCTGCCCGGATGTCAGCACAGCCATCTACCCTCGTTAATTCTGAGGAGAGGGGCAGGCAGGTGTTTGGGGGGTGGAGGACAGAGAACGGAGGACGGGTGTATAAGGAGGGAGCTGTCGGAGATCTTGCTGGATGTCGAGAAATTAAGTCTTTCAAGCACAGAGGTCTGAAGTGGGAGAGAGTCTCGCGCTTTACGGTGAGGAGCTTGGCTTTGGGCTCAGGCAGAAATGGACTCAGGTCCTGGCTCTGCCCCATCTTCCTGGACCACATTACCTAACCGGAGCCTCTTTCTGCCTCAAAAATGGGCCCAGCAAGGTACAGAGGCTGCTTCAGGAATAAATCAGGCTATTCTAAACAGCACTCGGCACACACGTGTGCGAAGCCTGGCAGACAGCAAACACTTCAAGTTGAGCATTAATCGGAATGGCACTTCTTACGTGGAGGAAAATGTCGCCATGCGCATCCACCATGCAGACAGGCAACACAGAGCTATGTGATACTACTAATCATGGCTCCGAAAGCTGAGTGTTAAGAGGGTTAAATTCCACAGCTCTGTCGCGCAGCAGAGTGACTGAAGTTCATGAGCAATGCATTGTGTGAGGTTTTATTTTCTAACACAAGGTCTAACTATGCAGTGCACGGTGGCCTTGAACTTGCACCTGCCTCGAAAGTGCAAGATCCTCAGTTAGATCCTTTCTACCAAAAAAAGAATGTGTCTCCCTGTTGTCCTCCTACAACAGAGACAGAACCAGCACGCTTGGGCCTGGCTCTTCGGCCAGCAGGTTTGGTGTGTTTCAGCTCGTGGACCTGTTGCCCTGGATGTTACGATACCTTCACTTAAAACAAATAACAAGGCAGCGGCTCCTTGGTCCTCCTTACTGGCTCTCAGAGGTGCAAGTACCATACTTTTTGGCTGCAAAGGGAAGCAAGTCAGTGCTGACAAGTTCCCGCTTTTGCATAATGTACCAAAAAATGACAAGTACTGGGAATTCCAGTACCAAATTCAACGAGTTTCAAAGCAGTGAGTCCCAAGATAGGACTGTATTGCACATTTCATCAAATACAAGGCACACATGGGCTGGGGTGTAGCTCAGGGGTTAGGGTGCTAGCCTAGCATGCACAAGACCTGGACTTGATCCCTGGGGTCATCAACATACACACACATGACAGACACACGCACAGACACATATGCACACACAGGCACACATGCGAACACACACACACACACACACACACACACACACACACACACCATGCATTCAATTCCCCCTCTGAGCAGTCATCACTAGTAACCCAGATGTAACCCAGATGGGCCTGGAACTCAAGCTGATCCTCCTGCCTCAGCCTCCAAGCGCCAGCATTATAGGTGTGCAATACCCATGCTAGGCTGAGTGTATTCTTTATCACCTGCTCACTGTGCACCTCAAATACTCAGTGAGCAGTGAAGAAGTGGACAACAGGACGTTCAGTTCCAGGTGCACACCTGACATCCACCCGTCAGGACCCACCAGCTCCTCCTCCTTCTGCCAGGGCACAGTGGGCAGTGGCTGTTCACACTGCTGACACACCGGAAAGCCAACTACAGGGTCAGAGCGGCAGCACTTCGCTGGTGTCCTTTGTGATGCTAGGCATTGAACCCACAGCCCAAGGTTCATCCTTAGC
Organism: Petromus typicus; assembly: GCA_004026965.1. Classification (NCBI taxonomy): domain Eukaryota; kingdom Metazoa; phylum Chordata; class Mammalia; order Rodentia; family Petromuridae; genus Petromus; species Petromus typicus. Next base: position 78,827 of record PVIR01001148.1, on the reverse strand, counting down.
ACTTTTTTATTTCTTTAAATTTTGAGACAGAGACTCATAACTACATTGTCCAGGCTGGGCTTGAACTTGCCATCCTGCCTCAGCCTCCCCTCAGAGTGCATGGCTAGATGTGGCTCCTTATAAACAAGCTGGTCAAACAGAGACACGCACCACCCACTCCCCGTGACTAGGAATAGCCCAGGGCTGACAGAGCAAGGACAGAAAGTGGGTCTGACTATGCCAGAAGAGGAGCGGGGAAGCCGGACACATCCCCTGTCCAGTATGGACAGTCTCTCCTGCTGCCTAGGCCAAGGTGGGCTGTGCCAAGGGCCCCATGGTGTCCCCTCTCCCCCTTCCCACCCTAGATAACAGCTGTCCCTGCCCTCTTCCTGCCCCCTTCACTGCATTCCTGAGCTGCTCTGCAGCTGCACACCTGGGGCACATTGAGTATTGGAGGTGCACGGTGAGCAGGTGATAAAGAATACACTCAGCCTGGCATGGGTATTGCACACCTGTAATGCTGGCGCTTGGAGGCTGAGGCAGGAGGATCAGCTTGAGTTCCAGGCCCATCTGGGTTACATAGTGAATTTGAGGCCAGCCTAGATTATACAGTGAAACCTTGTTCCAAAGAACTGAAAAAGAAAAATATACTGACTGAAGCTAGACTCCAGATTTGCCGTAAGCCTTCTCCATCCTTGAGTTCTGGCCCCTGACTTTATAGACACCCGTCAAAGCCAAGCTGTTTGAAGACACGGTCTGGAGAAACTGTGAGAGTTCTTCCTTATACCCGCCAAGACCTGCCTTGGAGAACCTACAGCAACAGAATTATTGAAACACACCGCATTGATTTATTATTCATTGTCTCTGGGGTAGGCACAGAAAATACACACAGGGGGAGAAATGCATGCATAACATTGTGGTCACTGGAAATTTTTCAAGTGTTCGGCCTAGGTCCTAAATTTATCCCAGGAGCAAGGGAAATAAGAAATAAAGCCGGGCATGGTGTGGGAGGCTGAGGCAGGAGGACGGCTGTGAGCCAGCCTGAGCTGCACAGTGAGTTCAAGGCTAGCCTGAAAGAAACAGTGAACCCTGATTCCAAAAAAATAATAATAATAACAATTTTTAAAAAGAGAAAACAAACATTCTGAGTGTAGATGGGAGGCTGGTTGAAGAGCAAGGGGGCAGGGCAGGGTACAGAGCAGCAGTTGGTGAGGAAGGATGTTTGTTAGAGGGAGAGAGAGCTAAGGAGCCGGATGGAAGGGGAGCCAAAGCGTGTTAGGGTGGGATCCTGAAAAATCTCGTACAGGAACACACAAATAAGAGTGCAGCAGCAGAAAGACGCTGGCCCTGGGCCCAGGATATGCAGGGACTTTGGGCCCCAGCAGCACAGCGTGTGGGAAGATGTTAGCAGAGCCAGGGCCCTCGGGCAAGCGGCACATGCCGACACCACTGACGTCCCCAAAGGCCCCATCCAGGGAGGCAAATGCACCTCTGAAACTAGGAAAACAACACCAACCCCACTCTACAGACCCCTTGGTTTCCAGTTCCTAGTGTAATTCATGAGAAAAGGAGGCCAATAAAAATAGAACATATTTTTTTAAATTACATAACTACTCGAGAATAAATATGGATGCCAGATATAGTAGTGCATACCTGAAATTCAGCACTCTAGTAGGCTGAGGTAGGAGGATCAAAAGTTCAAACCCAACCCGGAGAACTTAAGGAGATTCTGTCCCAAAACAACAAATAAAAAAGGGCTGAAGATGCAACGTAGTACAGAGGCTATGGGTTCAGTCCCAAGTACCGGAAAGAAAAAGTACAGGAAGATGGGGAATCTGGTGGGAATAGTTGATCTGTTTTTCCGTGGACAGTTTTGACAGCTGTGCACTTTGGCCAACCAAACCTAAGGGTACTTCCACAGAAAGGGGTTCAGGGAAGGGTGTCACCAGCAGCGGCCTCATACATTAAAATGAGTGGGTTTTCTGGTAGACCCTCCGGAAACCACTCCAGAACTGCAGTGCTTGATCAGAATTGTTGAGAAGGCAGAGGCCGCCATGTACTGTGGGCTGCGGTGGCCCAGCCGCTTTCCAGGAGCAACTGCATTTAGCACAACACCTCCCTGCACTGGCTGTTGATTGTAGCTTTTTTTTTTTTTTTTTTTTTTTTTGAGACAGGGTCTCACTTTGTAGCTCAGGCTGGCCCTGAGCTCGCTATGTAGCCCAGGTGAGCTTGGAACTCAGAGCAATCCTCCTGCCTCTGCCTCCTGAGTGCTGGGATTACAGGTGTGTGTCACTACACCCAGCACTGTGGTGTGTTGTACCAGGGGATTGAACTCAGGACCTTGTACTTGCCAGGCAGACACCAGAACTACTGAGCTAAATCCCCAGCCCCTATTGCAGCCTTTTTAATCATTGAAGAAACAGGCTCTGAGAAAGCAAATGTCTTGTCCAAGGTCATATGACAAAGTTGGTCTGACCGTCTCAGGAGCCCATGTTTCGTGCATAAACCACCTTTTCTTGCAGACTTTCTTTCTTTGCTTCTTCAGTACGAGGATCAGTCTCAGGACCTTGCCCTCACCAGGTGGACACAGTGCTGCTGAGCTACGTCCCTGGCCCTAATATCTTGACCCTTTTTTATGAAGCCACAGCACCTACTACTGAGCAGCCAGCCCCGTGCCACGTGACCAGGAATGAGGAGCTGTAACCGCCTGGAGGTCCCATAATGTCACCCCTCCGTCGCAGGCCGTCCTGTGTGGCTGAGGGCACAGGTGACAGAATGATTGTGCTAATTACATAATGTGTCTCTGTTCTAAGTGATAAACGACTCTGTGAAGAACTGTTTCTGACACCCACCGGAGAGCTCACCTGAGACAGAACCAGACCTGAAGCTGGGCTCCCCGCTGCCACCCTGAGGTGTGAGGACCGGACCCCTCCGCCAGGCAGGTGCCAGGCTGACCCAGGAGCCCCAGGCAGGGCCCTTCAGAGTTTGTGCAGCTGCCCTTTCCTCTTTGTCCCACAAAACACCATTTCCTGCCTTACATGACAAACGTGGAGACACACGGTGCCTTGGGCCACGAAGGCAAACTGCCAATTAGACCTCACTGCCACCACTTCTCAGCCACACAACTTAACTTTGTATGCCTCAGTTTCCTTGTCTATAAAATGGGAAGGAAGAATAGAATGCACCTTATGGGAGGATTATAAAAGATACACAGAGCTCTCAGTATGTGTTGTAATAGCACTCATTCAAAGCCCATCAGCTGGGCCATTGAGTGCAGCCTGCAAGCTATAGCGTTCACCGATGAGCAGCGCCCGATGGAGCTGAGTGCTGCACACTCCTGGCGTACACTGGCGTAACTTTGATGTTAAGCAAAGTTTCTCCTTCACCCCTCCGACCCCCTCCTCCTCTCAAGCCCCAGCGCACGGTACCACTTGCCCCGGCTCCAACTCCACAGTCCACTCCAGCCCCGGGACTTCTGATGTGTCCTGGGCGCAGGGCGCAGGCTCTCCTGCCTGCTGCGTGCTCCTTGCCCTAACACCTCCCTGCTCTTTGAAGCTTTTCCCACGCACCGAGCCCTGTCCTCGATGTTCCCAGAGCCTTCGGTACATGCTGTTAGACAGCCCGGTGCAATTTCCCGTGGTTCACAGGCCTCCTTCGCTGAACCAAGAGCACCTTGTGATTGGCTGAAATCTTCCTGCTAGAACACACCACGGGACACAGGACTCAGCGCTGCCAGAGAAAGTTTGGAACACTCGCCACAAACACCAGCTTCCAGACACAGAAAACACCCGGACCACACTCAGGGGGGCAAATCTCCGAGTGTGGCACTAAACCCTCCGAGATGTCCAACCTGGGGCCTTTGGAGGGTCCGGCCCTTGACATCCCCGGTACCACTGAGACAGTAAGACAGTAGGCGGGCAGCAAGCCTCTGCCGTGGGCTTTGTTTGATACGTGAGAGTCAAAACCAGAATACGGGGCTCAGACTCTCTTTTGAAATTCTTCCCTTCATTATATTTTAATTTCATGTCTCTCCCATTTGTTTCAAACTAAATATCAAAAGTCTTTGCTTCTCTCATCTTCCTGACAGTTCTTCAATATACTGTATTAGAATTCTCTGAGGACCAAAAACCCACTTTCAAGTGACGTTTAGGACTTGCCACGCCTCACCTTTCTTCATTTTTGAATCTCTTGGATGCCTCGTAAAACAAAGGAGAGAAGTACCCGAATGTGCAGCTTCTGTGCTCAGTTCTGGGGCAGGATCCTTCTGTCTTCCAGAAGAAACAACACCCCCCAGCTGCCATGTGACTGCGCAAACGTGGGCGGCTCGATACATTTGCAGACTGTCACGCAGAATGTACGTGATGTCCCGTGTGGCAGCTAGGCAAAGTCCTTTCCCTTTGTGGAACATCCACAGCTCTCCTGCCCGGCCCATCAAACTGGGTAGCTACAGGGCATGATTCCACAGACGCCACTGCTCTTCGCTCTCCTTCGTGTTGGAACCTGGAGACACACCTCTGTGGCTGTGTCTGGATTATTCCCTCAACACTCACATTTAATTAATTCCTTACATTAAATCCCCTGAGGATATACTACATACCCTACCTAGCCGCTGGTCAGAGCAATTTCTGTCTAGTGTCCACATCAGGGTTTCTCCTATCTCTGTTGATGGTCTGAGCTGTGAAAGTCTTTGCTGTAGGTATCTACTCTTTGCTGTAGCAGCATCTCAGCACCCTGGAGAGATTACCACCTGCTAAATGGGCTAGTATGGGGGTGGGAATGGCACACACCTGTCATCCCACCACTCAGGAGGCCGAGGCAGGAGGATTTCCATGAGTTCGAAGCCAGCCTGGCTACATAGTGAGACTGTCTCAAATAGACCAGGTCTCTTTTCAGTTGTGACAGCTAGAAGGCAGGAAAAAATAGTCAGAAGTTGCCAAGAGGAAGGCAGAGAAGAAAGAAAGAATAGGAAGATTTAAGACTAGCAAAATTATCTGCATGATACTGCCAAGAACACACGGCACCAAGAATAAGCCTCTGTAGAGACGATGTAAATGCACAGATTTTAACAAGTGGGCCGCTCTAGGGAGAAGGTTGTCACGGGAGCCTGGACTCCATTCAGAGTCAGATTGAGGCCAGCCTGAGCTGCAAAGCAAGAACCCTATCTAAAAACTGACATATATACATATGCACATCTCCTAACCTATTTACACTTTGAGGTAGATAGTTGAGCAGGACTAAATGCATCATGTTATCAGGCAGCCATTGCGGCCATTTAACCCAGTGACTTTTCATCATCTGTACTTTCCCAGGCTGCTCATCCTGCCAGCCCCAAGCCACCATTCTGACATCAGTGTCTATGAGTCTGACTTCTGCACCCTCAGGAGTGACAATGCTGAGAACATGGGTCACAGTGGCGTCTGGAGACTTTGCTTTCAATTCTGAGCCTCCATTCTGAGCAACGATATTGCTAAGTGCCATGAGATAGGATAAATCACTTCTCACAAGAGAATGCAGGACATCACACTGAGCTACTCAGCTAGTGGAGGGTAAGAGTCAGCGCCCCGGCTGCCTTTCTGAGCCACGGAGGACTCCCACGCACCCTCAGCCACGCAGTGCCTGGGGGGCCTCTGGGATCCCTGGCGCTGGGCCCTGCAGTGCGCACAGAGGAGCTGGGAGCCCCTCAGCTGCTGGACCGGCCACATGCAACAATCCAGGCCTCCATCCCGTGACTCTGACGCCAAGGGGAAGACAAAGCGGCCCCCTTCCAGCCCATCCCCGCCTGCCTCTCCTCCTTGGGCAAGTGTTGGGCAAATGTTGGCCTCCTCGTTTCTTCCCGTCTCCCCTTTATTTTATATTTGATTTGTAGGTTGAGTTCCAAACATAATAGAATCCATACAATGCTTAACTTTCAGTGTCTGCCACAGAGAGGGCAAAGGTATAATTAAATTCTCTGGGCCCATTAACAGAAATCCATGGAATAAAAATCTGTGATCAAAAATAACAAATCAGGGGGCCGGGGAGTTAGCTCAGTGGTTCCGGCACCTGTCTCGTAAGCGCAAGGACCCGGGTTCGATTCCCCGGTAACCACGTAACAATACTGGGTGTGGAGACCCACACCCAGCAGCAACCAGTACCACATACCACAGTGCCGGGCGTGGTGGCTCACGCCTGTCATCCCAGCACTCGGGAGGCAGAGGCAGGAGGATTGTGATGTGAGTTTGAGGCTGAGCTCAGGGCCAGCCTGAACCAC
>PVIR01001148.1:0-72498 GCA_004026965.1 Petromus typicus | reverse complement strand
TGAAGAGTGTTTCATTGTGTGCCTATATACTGCAGATTTTCCAAGCAATCCAGTAGTGATAAATACTTGAGTGATTTCCAACTTTTTGTGTTTTTGTTTCTTAGTACTGGGGATCAAACCCAGAGGTTCATGGAAGGTAGAAAAGTGCTCTACCACAGAGCTATATATATATTTTTTAATGTTTACTTTTTTTTTTAGACAGGTCTTTCTTAGTCACCCAGGCTACTTTAAACTTGCAATTCAACTGCCCCAGCCTCCAGAGTCACTGGGGTCCTATGGGTGCCACCACACTCATTTTATTTCCAGTTTCTGGTGATCTTAAATAATTCCAAGCTAAAGGTAGTGGCACTCACCTATAATCCCATCACCAAGGGAAGCTGAAGCAAGATCACAAGTTCAAGTCCTGCTTTGGGAACTTAGCTAGATTCTGTCTCAAAATAAAAAATATTCAGATGTGGTGGCACACACCTGTCATGCTGGCACTCAGAAGGCTGAGACAGGACGACTGCCACAAGTTTGAGCTCATCCTGGGTTATATAATGAGAATATATATCTCATCATATATATATATTATATATATCAATATGTATACAATGAGAATATATCTGTATATATATATACATTCAGATATACATATGTGTAATAAAAGGGGCTGAGGATGGAGCTCAGTAGTAAAGCATCTCTGGGTTTGATCCCCAGTACCACAGAAAAAAAGCCATAGTGCATACATTTTGGATCCTAGAAGTGGGACTGTTGGGTTGAAGAGCAGTAATCTACACAATTATCCTTGGCCAGAATCTCCACCCAGGACTGATGATTTTGCCTTTGGAAAGCTCTTTTTCTTGCCCTTTCTCCTTTTGTTTATTTGTTTGTTTGGTGTGTGTGTGTGTGTGTGTGTGTGTGTGTGTGTGTGTGTGTGTGTGTGTTAAGACAAGGTCTTGTGATGTAGTTCATGTTGGCCTTGAACTCAGAGCAGTCCTCCTGCCTCAGCCTCCTGAAGAGTGCTGGAATTACAGGCGCTTGCCACCAGAAGCCTGTGCTCTTTTTCCATTTCTTTCTTCCTGCCTTTCTGCCAGAAGTTGATTCTGGAAAGCACAGTGCCCACCTCAGAAGTGTGGGGGTGAAGGCTATTTCTAGGGATGGCAGAGCTGGAGACAGAAAAAGCCGTCCATTTCTTTTCTGGCCACCAGCCAGCCCTCGGCGCCCACCCAGAGGTGCTCACTCGAACCGGTCTGTGCAGCGCTGAGGACTCCATCACCTACTCCCTCCGGGTCTGGAAACCGAGCGTCTTTAAGTGAAATCGCACCAACCCGTCAGCTGCCAGCGCCCCGGGATTTCCAGACCCGCGTGAGGCCTCGGAAGACACGGAGCTGCGGGTTGTGAAGAGGCCGAGTCGGCGGAGAACGCAGGCAGCAGCCGGGGTGGCGGAGGCGAAGGGGCGAGGGCGAGTCTGGGCGGAGCCCCGCGGCCGAGCAGGCTCCCCGCCTCCACTGCAGCGCTGCGGGGCTCGCGGTTTGGTCTCCGAGGCTGGGGGTTTTCACGCCCATATTGTGCGATCAGCTCGCGCGCCGTCATCTGCCGCCTGTCTGTTCGCAGGGCGAAGCTATTCATAGAACACGCACCTCTCCCGCGCGAAGCGCCATATGCTTCTTCCTCACCTAACCGGGCGGGGGAGCGCGGGTCCCGGGACCTGAGTGCGGTCCCCAGTCAGGCAGGAGGGGAGAAGCGCCAGGAGCCGCGGGCCATTCCGCGGGGGTGGCAAAAGCAGCGGGGATCGTAATTAATAATTTCAAAGTGCGCCCTGAGTTCTGCTGCCTTTGGCACCAAGGGAGAAATGGAAAGAAGGTTCGGAAGCCACGAGCCAGTCACCGGGGCACGGCCACCTGCCCGCCCTGCCGCCCGGCAGCGCCCACCTCCCTCGCTGCCCCCTGCCCCTGACCAGCGGCCCCAGGGCCAGGGCGGAGGGGAAGGCAGGAGCCGGCGCGAGGGCCAGGGAGCTTCCAGAGACCTGGAGCTGATGTCTGAGCGGCGATGCGAGCGCGCTCCTGCCCCTGCCGCGGATTCCACACCTGAAAGCGGCTAAGGTGGCACCTTTTGCATTATGTGCATTTGTCATGATTTTAGAAATCACTTTTTAAATCCACCACCACTCCTGGTCAGTCTCATTTTCATTTCAAATATAACAAATAGCAATCAGCGTTGCAGCCCAATCATCAATCCTAATAAACTTCCCTAGAGTTTCACTTCTGCACCCCCCAAATGCCTTCCTCGCTCCTCTACCTCATCCTCTTCCCTAGGCTTCAGTAAGAAAAGTCCAGCCATTAGACAGATCCCTCAGCCTCGATCCACTACTAAGTGGCCAGCCTCCCTTCCACTCTAGCCGCAGTCTGTGACTTCAGCACCTGTCCTGTGCCAGGCGTGGTGGTGCACACCTTAGTCCCAGCACTCAGGAGGCTGAGGCAGGAGGATTGCTGTGAGTTCAAGGCCAGCCTGGACTATATAGTGATAACGGTTGAGGCCAGCCTGAACTACCTTGTCTCAAAAAACAACAAGAGCAACAACAAAAAACAGCCTGCCCCTCTAAGACCAAGGAATGGGGAGTTACTTATTAATGGTCATAGTTGTGGTTTGGGATGATATAAATATACAATACAGTTGATAAATAGTATAATATGGCTGTACACTGTTGGGTTCATATAGAATTAACATCACTGAACTTCACACTTGAAGAGTTAAAACAGCCAGATGCAGTGACCCCTGCTGCAATTCCAGCACTCTGGGTGACTTAGATACGGGAATTAAAAATTCAAGCCCTATCTGGGGAATTTAACAATTTATGGAGATCTTGTCTCAAAAATAAATAAATAAAAGTGATGCACTAGCAATCAATGCAGCTCAAAGCAAAGGCCCTTGGGTTCAATCCTTGGTGCCACCAAAATGTGTGTGGGTAAAAAACACAGGCTGGGTGTGGTGGGCCAGGCCGCTAATCCCTGCACACAGGAGGGTGAGGCCAGCCTGGGCCACGAAGTGAGTTCAAGCTGGCTAGTGCAACCCTGGCCCCCACAATGATGAAGGCAATCATTACATATGAAAACATGTATTAATAAAAATTTTAAGGGCCGGGGATTTAGCTCAGTGGTTCTGGTGCCTGTCTTGCAAGCGCAAGGACCCGGGTTCGATCCCCGGTAATCAGATACCATACTGGCATACAGACTCATGCTCAGCAGCAATCAGTACCACATTATCACAGTACCGGGCATGGTGGCTCACGCCTGTAATCCCAGCACTCGGGAGGCGGAGGCAGGAGGATTGCGGTGATGTGAATTTGAGGCTGAGCTCAGGGCCAGCCTGAACTACAAAGCTAGACCCTGTCTCAAAAAAAAATTTAAGGGGCAGGGATTTAGCTCAGTGGTTCCAGCGCCTGCCTTGCAAGTGTAAGGTCCTTAGTTTGATTCCCAGTAACCACATACAACAATGCCAGGCATGGTGGATCACATCTTTAATCCCAGCACTAGGAAGGCAGAGGCAGGAGGATTGCTGAGAGTTCAAGGTTAGCCTGGGCTACATGGTGAGACCAGCCTAAACGACAAAGCAAGACCTTGTCTCAAAAATAAATAAATAATTTTTTTTTTTTTTTTTTTTAGAGACAGGGTCTCGCTTTGTGGTTCAGGCTGGCCCTGAGCTCAGCCTCCAACTCACATCACAGCAATCCTCCTGCCTCTGCCTCCCGAGTGCTGGGATGACAGGCGTGAGCCACCACGCCCGGCACTGTGGTATGCGGTACTGATTGCTGCTGGGCGTGGGTCTCCACACCCAGTATTGTATGTGGTTACTGGGGAATCGAACCAGGGCCCTTGCGCTTGCAAGACAGGCGCCGGAACCACTGAGCTAACTCCCCAGCCCGATAAATAAATATTTTAAAGTTAAAATTTTAAAACACAAATTTTACACATATTTTAGTACAAACATTTTTAAATCTCTAATCCCTTGACTCAGGCTGTGATCCAACTGGCTACCTGGGCTTCCTTCCATCAGCGTCCTCTCCCTGCAGCTCTCCACCTCTGTCCCTTCCTCTCACCAGCACAACACTCGGGCCTCGGCCTCTGTCCAGAGGGACTCTGGTGGACTCAGGTGCCTGTCCCCCTGCACCTCCTAGACTGAGCCCTGGAGTGTTAGCCAGCTGCATTCCTCAGCCTTCCTGCCTCTCTAGCCAGAGGCACCGTCCACACAAAGCAGGGTCGAGCTCTGGGTCCCCCAGCCAAGGACCACTCAGCCTCCTCACACATTTGACATCCTTGACACCATCCCTTCTAGACTGCTTCCCACCTCAGGGAGAAACTTTTTGCTCTGGTTTGTTTTACTTTTCTTTTCTTTCCTTTTTTTTTTTTTTTTAATTTTTTTGTGAGACAGGGTCCTGCTCTGTAGTTCAAGTTGGCCCTGAGCTCAGCCTTGAACTCACAGCAATCCTCCTGCCTCTGCCTCCTGACTGCTGGGATAACAGGCGTGAGCCACCACACCCAGCACTGTGGTATGTGGTACCGATTGCTGGTGGGCATGAGTCACCAGGCCTGGTATTGCACATAGTTGCCGGAACCTAGGCCCTTGTGTTTGCAAGACAGGCACCGGATCCACTGAGTTAAATCCCAGGCCCTCTGGCTTGTTTTTCTGAGACAAGGTCTCACTGAGTAGCCCAGGGTGCCCTTATGCTCGTAGTGATCCTCCTGCCTCAGCTTCCCAATGCTCAGATTACAGGTGTGCACCTCTACTCCTGGCTCCTTCCCTCCTTCTGTGTCTTTCTCTAGTCCCTCCTGTCCCTCCTGAAACATCTCAGAAACACCTCTGAGCTCCTTTTCTTGTCTCTTCACGACATCTTGTGGTTTTAGACACTCACAAAGCCTCAGTTGCCCCAAAGCTTCCAGCCTCCTTCCACAGTCTCTCCCTCTCCAGGTCTCAGCTTTGTCAGTCCTGACACCTGCACGTAGTAACTTCCTGTTCCATACTGACTCCAGCCCTTCCTAGTGTCCCAAAAGTCCATGTGTTAAAGACTTGGCCTTCAGGGTGGTGCTGTTGAAGGGAGGAGGTAGGGTGTGAGGCGCATAGGTCATCCAGGGACAGTGGGACTCTGCTGTCTCCCTCTGTTTTTGATTTCTGCGTGAGGAGGTAAGACACAAGCTATTCACTCTACCACATGTCTCTGCCACATACTTCCACCAGGACAGGCTGCCTTGCTAGAGGCCAAAGTGCTCCACTCCCTTGATCATGGACTGGAACCTCCAAGATCCGGAGCCAAAGTGAACCTTTCTCTTCATAAGCTCATCACCTCAGTTACTCTGTGACAATGACAGAAAACAGACAGATACACATAGCTATCTACGCTGGATCAAATCTGAGTCGTTTCATTGGTCCTTCTCTGCTCACCCCTCACTGCAGGTTCTGCAAGCACTATCAACTGTCCTCTAAAACATGTCCCGGACCTGTCCTCTATTCCTCCCTGGACCCCTGCAAGATCTAGTTCCCACTCCTGCTCAAATGCAGCAGCCAGCCCTCCCAGCTTCACTGACCTTCCCCGGCTCTTCTTTGCTCTCCAGTAACATCTAAGTCCCTCCTGCCTTCCCTGACTTACCTCGAGCCACACTCCTGCTCATTTACTGGGCTCTGGCCACACCTCTACCCTCCGTCCTGCTCAGCGCTCTCACTCAGGGGTGATTTCCTCTCGAGGCCAAGGGCTGTCTGGAGACCTCTCCGATGGGGAGATACTGTTAGCATCGAGGCCAAGACACTACTAAGCATCCTGGCTGGTAAAGAGCATCCTCCTACCCCTACAGTCATGGAGAGTCAGTGTGAGACATTACTTTCACTACTATGATCTTTGTTTTTCTCAGTTTGTATTTTTTAATCAGTGCATGTGAGCAGTACACAGTGTTCCCAGTCTGCATGTGGAGCTGGTTCATGTACATCACACTTGGCAATTCCGTTTTGCACCCGTTTTCTCTCCTCCTTCCCACCTGCTTCCATCTCGTGGTTCCTTTTCCATTTGAGAAAGGTCTATCTCTCTACCTCCTCTTACCTATCTTCATTTATATTTTGGGATTCTCATATAAAAGAAATCATGTGATATTTAAGTTTGTGGATCTGATTTCTTTTTTCTTTTTTTTGAGACAGAGTCTGGCTTTGTAGTTCAGGCTGGCCCTGAGCTCAGCCTCAAACTGACTTCACAGCAATCCTCCTGCCTCTGCCTCCCGAGTGCTGGGATTACAGGTGTGAGCCACCACGCCCGGCACTGTGGTATGTGGTACTGGTTGCTGCTAAGCATGAGTCTCCATGACCAGTATTGTATGTGGTTGCCGGGGATCGAACCCAGGTCCTTGCACTTACAAGACAGGTGCCGGAACCACTGAGCTAACTCCCCGGCCCCTGATTTATTTCACTTAACATTGTAGTATCAAGGTGCATCCATATTCCTATAGAGCCCAAATTTATCTTTTTTATAGCAAAGTAATGCTCCCTATATACAAATATCACACTTTCTTTGTGCTTCATCTGTTGGTAGAAATATAGGCCATTTCCACGATTTAGCTACTGTGAGTTGTGCTTCTATAAACTTTCTTTTTTAAAAAAAAAAATCCCATCTAGCACTGAATATGATAGTATGTACCTATAATCCCAGCAACTTGGGAGGCTGAAGCAGGAGGATCACAAGTTCCAGGCCACCTTGGCCAACTTAACAGCTTAAGACTGTGTTTCAGAATTTTTTAAAAAACCTAAACCTTTACTGAGAAACATGTGCATTTTAATGCAAAGATTAAAAGAAAAAGAAAGGTTTTAAAATATCTTTCGACCTGCATGCTTTGGAGAAAAGAAGGAAGGACCTGGGGTGTGCTGGACTTGGGCAGAGACTCGAGCAGATGTTTTACAGCCTCTCAGAGCTGTGACCTGACTTCTGCCCTCACCACTGGAGTAGAATCAGCTTCATCCTCTTAAAAAGCAATGCCAGACGTAGGCTCCATCCCCAAAAGGAAATGCCAGCAAGACAGCCTCTCCTTATTTCTTGAAAGGAAAAAAACAGATTTCCTTGTAGTGTTTAGTCTAATAAGCAGGAACCTGGGGGCCTCTGGCTCCAGCCTCTGTACTGTGATGGGAAAGTTCTGCAGAACTTCTATGGCGGCCAAATCTCAAAGAACCTCAGAAAGGTACGACCATGGTGGCTGTTTAATGTGTGGCTATTTTGAAGAATATCAATTCATACTTCCTTAGTCTTAACGATAAGCCTAAACAGCAAGAATACTGTGCTAGAAAAAAAAAGTTAAAAAACAAGAAGTTGGGCGTGATGGTGAATCCCAGTAGTAACAGCACTCAGGAAGTTGAGGCAGGATGATCCCAGTGAATTCCAGGCTAGCCTGAACTACATAGCAAGACTGTCTCAAACAAATTAACAAAGAGTAACAAATAACTAGCCCGGGGGTATTGAGCGGCAGGAGGGCAGAAGGAAACAGGATGGAGCAAAGGCTGCCAAGGACATCCAGGTAGAATCCAGCAGAAAGAAAGCAGAGAGTCTGGTGTTCAGCCCAGAAGCAGTGCGTGGTGCACACGCCCAGCTCGGCTCTGGGTAGCTGCAGAAGGAGGATCTCTGCGTTTGAGGTCAGCCCATGCCCGGCTCAGTATAAAGGAAAGGAAAAAAAGAAAAGGTGGGAGCTGAGGAGGTCTCACTTCTTGGGCTCAGTGGGGTGCAGGAACTGGGAGATGGTAAACATGGACTTTCAGAAACTGCCAGGAGAGAGAGGTAGAGGAGGACGGAGAACATGTGCCCCCCCAAAAAAAAAAGAGACGAGAGACCTGTGGGGGAGGGGAGGAGGCTGGGGACAGAAAAGAAGGCCGGGGACCCAGCATGGGGCTGCCAGCAGGAGGGCGCAAAGCCCGCTGAAGGCTGGGCTGGCGGAGGCCCAGAAAACCTCAACTCAAAGAGTTGTGTGAGGGAAGGCTCCTCCAGCACTGTGGGAGAGGAAAAAAGGAAGGGAGAAAAAAGTCGAAAGTCTCAGAGGAAAGAGCTTTTTGTTTAAAAGGACTGACTACCTCTTGGGCCTGTCCCTAATTTTCTGGGTTTTGTTGCCAGTTGAAAAGGAGAAGTTTTATGTCACCCGTGAGAGTCTGCATTTTTGTGGGATTCAAATATTCCTTAATTAGGTGTTGTCTTTTTACAGAAAGAAAAGACGCCTTTTATTTCATTTCACTTTGCCATTTTAATTTACTCCCTTTCGTGTTTAATAACTAGGTAGGGAAATGTTAAACAGCTGCTGTAAAATATTACAAACCCGCTCTCTGGGAACGTGGAGGGGAAACTCTCAGGCTCTATCTGCCCTCCAGGGCAGGGGTGCTGGGGGCCCCACAGGGCCAGGCTTGGGGAGCCAAGGATGGGGAAGTTTTCGGTTCTGTCCCATGGCAGCCAGTCACACTCCACCAGCCTCTCTCGTTAGACCCTCCTCCAGGCTGCTACTTGGGTACAATGTGGGGCTAATGGGACAGACGCGTTCGTGGAGAGGACTAGGCCCTGCGTTGCTGAGACTTAGAAATCCACCCAGACTCCCAGGGACCTGCTGTCCTTAGATGCCTTCTAAGGAGGACTCGGACTGCTTTAGCCCAAGCCAGAGAATTTGCCCTGTGTATCTTGAGAAAAAGAAAAGAATTACCATTATATGGCAAAGGTAGCCAGGTATGGTGGCATATGTCTGTAATCCCAGCATCTGAGAAGCTGAGACAAGCAGATCACTGCCAGTTCAAGGCCAGCCTGGGCTACACAGACTTAGTCTAGAAGAAGTGACCAGGAAAATGTCTGGCTTCACACTACTTATTAGTGGCTTAAAAAAACCCCGAGGTACCATTATATAGTTTAGGTGGGTCTTGAACTCATGATGTAGCTCAAGCTAGTCTTGAATTTGCAGCAATCCTCCTGCCTCAGCTTCCCAAGACCTGGAATTAAAGGCCTGTGCCTCCAGGCCTGGCCCAATACTGGCTTTTCTTGTTTCCCATTTGAGGAAAATGTCAGAAGAGGAAAAGAGGCTCCAGCTGGAAATGGCATGGGGGAGATGCTTCCCTTCTCACTCAGGGCTGAGCCTTTAGCCAAGCGTCAGGAGCGGCTGCGGATGCAGAAGCCTCCCCGGGGATCTGCAACACAAATTTGCAGGGCGGCCCAGGGCACCACCTTCCTCAGGCATAGCTGTGTATAGTGCTTATGCGCTCATTTTGCTGGCAAAAGAGCCCGTCATAAAATGTAATACTGACTATAAAACAAATCTGCGCTTTGAAATGACTCGCTTCAGATGTTTTCATAAATCCCTAATGGCTCAGGCCCTGCCTGCTATTGATAATATCAATGTGTTAATAGTTCCTCCAAAGCAGCGTGCTGGGTAGGTCTGACACATGCACGCACACAAACACACACATGTGTGCACACACATACATGCACACGCATGTGGACACAGAGACAGTGGGGGAGAGAACTGGAACTGGAAAGCAGCAATTTGCCTTGAAATCCTTGATTTCAGCTGTATTTTGCTGACCCCAGTAGTCAGATCCAAGAGAGGAGTCAGACCTTCTAAATTCTTGGCGGGAGCTCCCTATAAAGTGCTTCACATTGGCTTATAAAAGAAGTATTTATATAGGCACACATAGACATTAAAAAGTACGTGTGCACACCCATGTTTGCAGCAGCACCATTCACCCCAGCCGAAAAATAGACACAGCCTAAGGTCCGTCAGTAGAGGAACACGCTGGGTGCGGTAATCTTAGGACTCAGGAGGCTGAGGCAGGTGGATTGCCACAAGCTCGAGGCCAGCTTGAGCTACTGTGTGAGACAATGTCAAAAAACTGCAGAGAAAGAAATCATAGAGTCAGATCTTTGTCCTTAGCCTTAAAGGGACAAATATGGCCTTAGACCTGCGTTAAATGTCCCTTACCTATCACGCTCCACAGTGGGCCGTTAAGAACTCCAGGATCCCACACCAGCTTTGCCCACTCTGTTATTGGTGTGTTTTTTTTTTTTCCAGTACTGAAAATTGAACCCTGAACTATATCCCATACCTTTTTGTTTTTGGAGACAGAATCTCGCTGTTGCCCAGGTTGGCTCTGACCTTGTGATTCTCCAGTCGTAGCCATGGATGCTAGGGAGGTAACCCTGCTCTCAACTTCCCGGCCAGTTTTGAATTTAGGAGGCATCAACCCCAAGCCTCCCTCTCTGTGCCAAGTTGGCATGGCATGGCCGCTGGTAACAAGAGAAATGTTTCCATTCTCTTGCTTGGAGCATGGGGGCAGGGGGCACACGAGGGGCCACACAAAGGGGCAAGGATCCTAGTGGAACAACGTGAAGGGGAGGAGGGTCCTCCCTGCCTGCCAGGAGAGCCCCACTGATTGGGGGTGGGGGGCCAGAGCTGGGGGTCCCCCTGCTCTGGGGTCTCAGATGAGGCTGCCCAGTGCATGCAGAATCAGATCAGAGTCCATTCTCAAAGATAAAAGAGTCGATGACAGGCTACATGCTGGAAGATGGCATGGTGGCCTGCTTACAAACCAGCACGCAAGAGGCTGAGGCAGGATGATAGCTGTGAGTTCAAGGACAGCCTGGACTTCAGAGAAAGTTAAATGCCAGCCTGATCTACATGGTGAAACCTTCTCACAAAAAAAGCTGTTAGGAGACAGATTTTTGTAACCTGAGTATTACTGAGAAAAACACAGTCAGCATCCAGATTTTCCAAAGCAACTATGTCCCCTCCCTGAAAGCTCATAAAATGTTCCCCTGACTTGCCTTCTTGCTCCAGATGATACTGTTTTATGAAACAGTGGAGGAGGTGGGAGACTGAAAGAGTGGATAGAGAAGTCAGGGGAAATTATATTTTTAATTTTATTTTTAGATGCAATGAAAGTTATTTAGGCAGAATAAAAGAATTACACCCTCAGAAGAACAGAGTGTGAATGTAGTAAGCTGGGTGTAGAGGTGCACACCTGTGATCTCAGCACACAGAAGGCTAAGGCAGGAGGATCATCACCAGTTTGAGGCCAGCCTGGACTGCATAGTGAGTTCAAGGCCAGCCTGGGCTGCATAATACGACTCTGCCTCCAAAAAAACCAAATAGACAAGCAAACAACCTAAAAATAAAACATGTAGCTATGGTCAGTCTTGCTTCCTCGAGGCTATCATCTTAGGTTTGGTGGTGGACACTGATCATTTTTATGCCTGGTTTTAAATATGACATAATTGCACACATCTGAGAGTATATGCGCATGTGTATGTGTGCGTGTATGTGTATGAAATCCTGCCTGATCAACTGTACATTCACATGCCTACATATTCTCTGTGTTGGAGCAGAAACACGCACAACACACTGGGAAGAGTTCAGTGTTCAGTGATCCGGTTCCAGATGTTTTCAGGAAAATTGTATCTTTTTTATGTATACCCACTGACTTTCCTACTAATTAATTATTCTGGAAACCAAGGACTGGCAGGGACTCCCTGAAGCTGGAAGGAATGGAGAGGAATTCAAAGCTCCAGTGTGCTTCTAACATTTTTAAATGAGCTTCTCCTGGATTGTTGACTGTCTGCTTGATGGTTCCTGCTTTTCAGGCTGACCCAAGCTCACAGACAGGAACCGTGAGGTTCAGCAGGCAAAGGTGAACATACTCATCAGATTTCTGAATTTCCAGAGAGCTGGAAGAAAGCCCTCTGGGCTTAAAAATATTTTTGGTTCTCACTTTGGTTTTTTCATAGGGTTTTTGTGTTATTTTGAGACAGGGTCTCTCTACGTAGACCTAGGCAGGTCTCAAACTCACTCAGAGCAATCTTCCTGCCTCAGCCTCCCAAGTGCTTGAGATTACAGGTATGAGCCACCATGCCCAGTTGAAAAGATGGTTTGAAACAGGATCCCAACTGTCCCCTGCCTCTTTATCATCCTGTGACCAGCAGGCAAAGGGCTCTCATATGTTGGGGTGTAGGGCCAACTGACAAAGTAAGCTGACAAAACGTCAATGTTGCAAAAAAGAGGAAAGAGGAACAGAGGAGTGTGGATGGGGGGAACAAGGGGAGGAGGACACGGGAGCAGGAGGCTCTTGCCGCCTTCCTGGGAGCCCTCTGCTTTGTCATGGTAGTGACTCAGGAAGGCCAGGCAGGTACCCAGCAAGCTGAGCCACAGAGCCTTATGCACACGTGTCCCAGACAGTGTCCCCGAGCCAAGCTAGAGCCCTGGCGGCCACCCTCCGCCCCCTTCCTTGCCCCCACTCCATGACAGGTGGTGTCTCCTCACACTCTGGGGTTCTGGCTGGGCCCACTGGTGTAGGACTCCAGGCACTGACTCGGTGGATCAGAAAATTTCAAGGCCACACCCACTCACACACTCAGAGAAACTCAGGACCTTGCCCTCAAAACCTCACTAGGGGGCCAGGGATTTAGCTCAAGTGGTACCGAGCCTACCTTACAAGCACAAGGGCCCAAGTTGGATTCCCAATACACGAAAGAAAGAAAGAAAATACCTCACTAGTACAAGAGGCATACCCAACACTAGTACAAGAGGCGTACCCAAGGGGCTGACACGGGAGGGTGGCCTGGACCCTCCCTGGCCAAGCCCAGGGCCAGATCCCTGTTGGCCTTCTCTTAAATACACAACAGTCTACACACGGCCGCCACTTAGGCAGCCGCAGCCTGATCACCAATGCGTCCATGCTGGCAGGCTCGGCTCGGGCCATTTCCAGAGCTGGGATCCCACCAGGAATACAACATTTCCCTCGCTGGAGGGACTTCTCCAACTTGGAGTAGCTGTACGGCCCGGGAAAGGACGCTGCGGGGCGCATTGCCCAAGTCTCTGGCCCCCGGAGCCAAAACTCCTCCTCGACTCGCACAGTGTTTGGCCGGCGCCACAGCTCGTGGGGAGAAATGATTAAGCTTTCGGAAGGAATCGCGACTCCTCGAGGAGCCATTACGCAGTCGCTCCGCACGCGCAGGCCCTGGCCTGGCTTTCTGCTCCGCTCCCTCCCTCCCTCGCTAACCTCTCGTTCATAATTTGTGGGCCTCCGCGGAGCTGCGCCCGGGGCGGCAGGCCCCAAACGAAAGCACTTTCACAGCCCGGACACCCAGCGAGCTGCCTCCACGTTGGCCAGACAGGCACCTCCTGCTCCCCGCGCCCTTCTCTGCCCAGCACCCCAGCTGCTGAAGTGGATGGGATTTCACGCGCAGCCTGCGCGCATGCACTCACACGCACACACGCACGCATACAAACGTTCCCACTCCAACGCCGCCTGCACTCGTGCACGAGCCTGGTCGTTTTCCTTTTGTGCTCGCTTGGCAGGCCGGGCATCCTGCCCCAGGTCTCCTCTTCTTGCGCCACTTTCCTCCTGGGTCCCCTTGGCCTGCTCGGCCGCTTCCCCTTGAGTCTCGCCGGCAGAGCCCTCGCCCTCTCCTTGGGGCGAAGATGCACCCCGTGCGGGCTGAGACCTGGAGACGACCAGGACTGCAGGGCTGGCCTCCGGCCTGCGCCCTCTCTGTTTTCCCTTCGCTCCTTGAATGCTAGATTAAGACGTGAAGATTACCCGGGCCGAATAATGCCGGGAGTCAACACTCGAGCAAACAAAAAGTGCTTGCACAACTCGCCAACCCCGCTGGGATCCGGGCCGCGGGCTGAGGGAGAGAACGCGCTCTTCGCTGCTAATTACAAATAAATGATGATGTGCTCACTAAGTAATTGATTTAATGAAGTTCCTATGAAACTATTAAACCCGGGTGGAGGTCAGGCTGGAGGCGCCCCAGAGCGCCCATTGTGGGCTGTTTAACTCCACCAGGCTCCGCGGAAAGACATCAGGGCTAATAGGTGAAGTCACAGCTGCCCGTGCTGACTTCTCAGAGCGCCCGGCCGGCCGCGGGCACCCTCTCGCCCTCCTCCTGTCGCGCCCTTGTGCCCCGCCGCCCGAGCCCCGCGCCGGCCAGCTTACCCACGCCACTCCCAGCCCCGCCGCCAGCTCCCGAGGGCCTCTCCAAAAGGATCCCGGGTCTCGTTAAGAGCGGGAAGTTGAGCACTGAACTTGTGCGCACCGCCAGCAGTCGGCGGCGTGCACTGCGCCCACCCCTCCCTCCTCAGCCCACCCCACCCCCGCCACTCGGTGCAGGAACTTCAGCCAGTGTGCCACGCAGGGTGCTCGCGCTCTTGGCAAGGTGCCTGGAGCCCGAGCGCGTGCCGGGTGCACTGGCTGGGGCGGGGCGGGGCTGGGGTGTGGAAGCTGTGCGTGAGTGTGTGCGACTGTGTTTGGGTGGGGGCGCGTCTGGGCCAAAAGGCGTGTGTCCGCTCCCTTTTCCGTGGTCTGGTGCCTATTTGGTGCGGGGGGAGTAAAAGTAGGGCAAACAAAAAAGAAGAGCAAAAGTGCCTCCAAGATTACTGTGGTAGGCGGTTGGGCCTAGGAGTTCCAGTCCTAGCTTTGGGGAGACCTGTCATCTCCACCCAACAGGTCAAGCCAGGCGGTGTCTCCCCCGCGAGCTATGCCTCCAGGTCCCAGAGGGGCTGGCCTACACCTCAGGCTGCTGGATTTGAGCAGGTTGTCCACCCATCCCCCTCGGGCCATCTCCTGTCTCAGCAGGAAGGATAGAGACTAGTTGTGAAGCCAGGCGCCCAGTGAGAAATCCAAAAAGCCAAGGGGAACTCAAGGGAAACATTCTCCGAAGGCAAGGCGCAGAGCCAGACCTTGCAAGTGAATCTAGAGCTGAAGGTGCCAAACCTTTGCACCTCTTTCAAGGATCCAAACCTCTCACATCCACAGCAGAGAAGCAGAGAGGACACGGGACAGGTGGGCTTTTAGGTAAAAGAGGAGGCCCAGGTCCCTCTGAAACTGCATCCGGGAGTCAGGGGTGCCGCCAGACTTCCCTGCAGCAGGAAATCTGTGGGAACGCCCCCCCCCTACACCAGCCAAGTCTCTCCCCTCAACAACTGGCAGTTAAGTTTTTTGCAGCATTATGATGCTACAGTTAGTTGGCGGTATGCTTCATTCATTTTTTTTTAATAGAAATTTCTAAACTGCTGAACCCATTTGATCCTGAATCAACACTTGCAATTGGGGGAGGGGATAGAGGGTGTTTTTAGCGTTCTGTGGGCCAACCCTAAACAGAACTCCACTTCTGCCTGTGTCTTGCAGTCTCACAGAGGGTCTCAACTTTGGACTCCTCAGGGAACGTTGACTTATCAAGAAATGGGGGGGGGGCGTTTTGCTTGAGGGTCTCAGTTTCGCCATCTGTAAAATTGGATCTGGAGCTCCTTGGCTGACGTCTTTGGGCTTTGTTTGTGGTCTGCAAAGGGGACCTTTGGAGGAGGAGGAAGTCAGTGAAGAGGCCTGTTGGCACCGCGCTTTTGTCTGTCTTTGTAGAAGCGAGGCCCTTTGTAAAATAATGCTCCACCACACAGCCTAATGGATTTTGGCAGGACTGGGGTTTTCCTTTTTCCCCACCCAGGAGCGACGAAAGAGAGGGGATGTTTCCAAGCCCAGCGAGTCCCGAATGGCGCTTGTTTGCTCAGCGGCGCGCTCTCCAAAATGTACCCCAAAGCCGAGCACGCGGGCCGGG
Source organism: Petromus typicus (assembly GCA_004026965.1). Taxonomy (NCBI): domain Eukaryota; kingdom Metazoa; phylum Chordata; class Mammalia; order Rodentia; family Petromuridae; genus Petromus; species Petromus typicus. The sequence continues at coordinate 56,921 of PVIR01001148.1, read as the reverse complement.
CGCTCCCTCCTCCTCCGCCCGGGGCAGCTGTTCGCGTTTTGTTCGCGTCTCCCCTCCCCTCCGCACTGCAGTCCCCTACTCCTTTAACGCCTGCCGCTGATTGCATCCCCGCTGCCCTTAGTGTAGGATGGGCCCTTCTCTTCCGCCTGCAAATGAGAAGTGACATTTGCACTCGGCTCAGCCAGCGCGTGAGCGGGGCGCTAGGACACAGGCCCATTGACCGAGCGCGGCCCAGAGGCCGGCAGGCTGAGCGGCGTCCGAAGCTGCCTTAATTAATACCATCTTAAATAGTCCGGCAGCCACAGAAGACAAAGTTGAAGAAAGACTTTAAGGCTGAGTGCCCCTCGACAAGCTCTTTTTCCCGTGTCATTCAATATTTAATGCGCCCGCTTGTAATGCTACTACTGGTGTTCCTTTCTAAGCAAGGACATTATTTTTTCACGGTGCCCATAGCCAGGGAAAGCCCTTTAGGCAAAGAAAATCAAAATGTTTGTTGTTTTGGATGACTTATAACTCTTGTTTAACACAAGCACTTTGAGGGAAGTATAACAGGCGCAGCCTCCAAAAGCAAACAACACAATCCTTGTGACAGAGTCGGACACAAAAAGCACATTGTCTTGCGGACTACCTCTTTCTCTGGTGCTAGATGGGGGCCTGTCTCCCAGTGAACACCACGATGCCATTTCACTTTTGAACTATTGTTTTTGAGTTATGCCATGTGGTCAAAAGAAGCGAGAAGGGGGTTGTTTTCTAGGTTCCTAAGACAAACGAGTTGGCTTTTCAATGAAATCCCCCCGCGATCCTTGAAAACGGAGTTTAAATGTCACCTCGGCCTTTCTAATGGGCACAGGGCTGGAGGCGACCCTTCAAAGCGCCTTGGTGATAAACGACCCTTATTAAATATGGCCCGGGCCGCTGGGAAAGTCCCCAGAGCGCCCCCCTCTGGAGGACCCGAGCCTCGGCGGCGGGGCGCAGGCCCAGGCCCAGCTCCTCGGGGTCCGACGCGGAAGGAGCCGGGCGGGTAGCTCGGGTGGGGGGGGGGGCAGTTGTAATACAACTTCTTATCTGCCGCCCCCAGCACGCCCATGCGCCAGTCTCCAGAGCCTCGGCGTGAAAGCTCGGTGCATTTCCCCCCTGACTTCTTTTTGTCCCTTGTCGAGTGGCGTCTGCGAGTCTGAGCGGCAAAGTTACTGATTTGCAAGCTGCATGTTAAGGCAGCCCATGTAAGTAATTTCTCCGGGCACCCCAGCAAAGGAGAACAAATCGCTGACAAAGGCGAGCGCTTTCGATTCAGCGGCGTCGTTAGGGCAACCCCAAAGTATTCCTCCTATAATAAGTTCCACTTCAAAGGGTTTCTCATTCAGCGGTGACTGCTTCGCACTTTTATTAAGTCCGGGCTTTTTCACTCGGAGGAATCATCTGTTTGGTTATTTTTCATCGTGTTTATTTTTCACCATTCACACAGTACTTGTATTAAATAAACAAAGAACAATCGCTCTGCAAATAAAAGTACTTAGGTGGGGAGAGAAGGAAGAGGAAAGGGGGCTCTGGAGACCCCCGTCCCTCCCCCCACCGCCCCATCTACCCCACCCCCACCCGGTTTTCTCTCCTCCTATCTTCATTCTTCTCCTTTTTCTCAAGCTAGGAGGTTGTGAGGGGGAAATCACAGAAAAGTGACCATATATACATATATATGTATACATATATATATATACATATATATATACACACACACATACACACATATATTTCTGATGTGAGAACTGACTGAACTAACTTGGCACGAAGGGAAAGGTCACAGCAACTGTATCTTAATAGAGTGTCTCCAATGGTCGTGGACTGGCTGCCAGATTCCCCTGGCCCTGCCCATTGCCATAGCAATCCTGATGCTCTGCGTGGATGTACCATAAAAGCAGTAGTTTGAATTTCAAAGAACATGCCTTTGAACTTCTCCCCGCCTGATTAGGCGCTGGGGTTGTATGTGAATGTGTGCGCAGGAGTTTGTGAGTGGGCGTGGGGGCCAGGGTCTCCGGGAGGTTTTGTTCAGGGAGAGGGCTTTCACTGTGGGTTTCCGCAGCGTCGCTCCAGACCTGGAAGCTTTCCCTGGTCATGTGTCCTGTTGTGGGACCCTACTGAGGAGAGGCAAGCGGGAAGGGTTATGACAGGATGGAAGTACTAATAAGCATCTGGATTTTTTTGTTTGCCTTGTGATCAGCCTTCCTTTGCTCTGATTTAAGGTGTTCACTTGGGAAAACAGAGCGTCTCGCTTGTCCCTTTCCCAGATGTTGTATTTCCTAACCAAAGCGGGATTTAAAAATCATTTCATAGCACAGACAGATAGAACTACAATGGCCTCCCAAAGCTTCCACAAAATGAAAGACATCAATTATGAGAATGCGGTACAAACACGATGTCTGCAGACAGCTGGGCCCAGCTCTTCGGGTTGGGCCTCCTTTTTCTTCAAGTCCCCAATGCAGTGGCACTTGTGTGCTCATCTCCAACTCAAGGGAATATAATTCTAATCATCGCTGCCTTGCTAAGTACATTAGGTTTTAGGAGCATGAGTTTACAAAAGAGCATCCAAATGGGGAAAATATAAATACATGCGCTACAAACAATCATGTGTGTGGAGATTCTCCTAGCCTGGAAAACAAAGGTAGATGGTTTAAACAGTGCTTGCAAGGGCCACATTTTGCCCAGGCAAGATAAAGTCTTTGATGATAGCCAACTTAGTGTCAATAAGTGGCTTTCTTTGAGACATATTCAGATGGGAACGTCTTGCTTGCCAATTGCCATAGAAATCTTAACACACCATGAAGATTGTCCAAGCGCCAAGCCTTCCGTTCTGGACTAAATTACTTTGAAGTGGCGCAGGACGAGCAGTGGTCAATTTTAACTCTATAGACTGGACAGAGAACGCTGGGAGTGGGAGATTGTGCGTTTTAAAGCAGAAAATAAGAAGGGGAAACTTGTTTTATACACTCTATACAAGGTTCTGCTCATTGTCGGATATCTTTTATCTTTTATATTTCCCATGAATGATTCATGTCTTGGTGGCTTTGTGTCACCCTTCTTTTCACAAGAAACTTCATTAGAGAGCTATAAGTTTTCCCATTGATTGGAGCTCCATTTATGAGTGTTTTTCTCCTTCGTGTGCTGGGTATTGTCATTTGGTTTAAAACAACTCTTGGCAACCTGTTTCACCTTTACTATATTTAACAAATCTGACTTTTAAGTCACTATAACCTTTCGGAGAAATGCTTATTGACATCACTACCAATTGTTTTTAACTATTTGCCTTTTATCAGTTCTGTCTTAGCTAATGTAAAAACAAGCAGACATCCAGCCTTGTTAACATATGTAGCCAAATTCACTCATTTCAGCCACTGGAATATTTTGTTGCCATGAAAGAATCTAATTCTTCTTTTATACCTGCTCCAAAGAGTGGATCTTGTTACTTTTACCTTTCAGACTAAGCTACAGTATTTTGTGTTTGATCTCTCCATGACCTGAGAGAAATTAATGGCCACTACTCAGTTTCATGCCATAACCATATCAGCTCAACAGTTTTGCTTTTACCCCCTCTCTTAGTAGCTTTTCCCTTTCTTTAGAGGTTAGCTGCCAAACGCTTGCTAAAATTTACTCTTCAGCTTTTTCACTGATTGGAATCACTAAGCATATTTCTTATTTTAACAAATGAGTGCAGTAAACCCTGAGACTGATGTTACTACAAGTACAAACTGCAGGGATTAAGTCTTCATAAATATCTTGAATTTTCTAAATTAAACTGAGTTAAACCAAGCTGTAAAAAGTATTTTACTGCTTGAAGAGAGGCTAAAAGATCAAGAGAGGCCAACCTAATGTTCCCTACCTTAGCAACTGCTCTCTGTATTAAAAGAATGACAGCAATATGCCATGAGGTAAAATGTAGCAATACATAGGAAGAATACCTTTATTACATGTTTACTTCATAGTCACTCTTGCTTTCTTTCTATTGGAGGTACACAGCTTTAATTTTAGGTGAATCAAAAACCAATAAATCTGTGGCAGAATTAACCTATGCATGGCAAAATACATAAAATACATATTCTTTTGCTTTGTAATAAATAAACCTGTAGCATAATAAAGAATAGTGCAAACTACCATTGAAAAAGTTGTATAAATAAAACAACTCATTATACATCAGCAATCTTTTGTCCTAAGTTTATGATACATAAATTATACCCCCCAATTCATACCATAGCTTTTGTATTTGAAAGGAACTTTGAAAGTGAACAATGTGAAAATCAAATAAACTTTAAAATTGTAGACTCATTTTATATTCAAGTTTTATGGTCTTTTTCTTGGTAAAAGAGGGTCTGCATGTTTCATATTTACTGTAACAATCTGAAGACAACACTGACAACATTTCCAAATGACAGCACCATGCACTGTACTAGTAATATATCTATAAACTATATATAATCTCATCAACACAATGCAAAACAGACATGCGGGAAGAGTCTTGGTTTTCACATTTCACTTTTCATTCAAGTAAGCTTAAAAATATATTTTTCCATTTTCTTTCCCCCATTTTTTTTTAAATAAACCATGGACCATAAATGACAATCTTTCACCAAAATGTGTAATATAATTCTTTGGTGTGCTTTGAACTCTTCCAGGGTGGGGTGGGGGAAGATGATGTCTGAAAATAAATTAATTCAACTGTACAAATAAAAGTGTCCACATACAAGTTATTAACAATGACAAGACTACATCAACCACTCACAGCACACAAAACAAATTTCTACAAACCCTGGGGAGGGGGTGTCTTCAGGGTCTCTGAGGATAAATTAGTGCTCTTTAGTATATTTGTATGATGTTTCTGATGGACTACATTTTGCACAGGAGATGTGTTGTACCAACTGAAAATAAATTGACTAAGAGTTATTGTCCTAGGTCCTTGACCTTCTTTATCCTGGCTTGACAGCTCTGGCAAAGGTCACACATTCATCAGTGTTTGGTGGTAACTATAAACCTTTTAAAAATTTTAATATGTATAGCAACTCCCTCCCCTCTTCTAAAGTAAATCATATACTTCACACTGTCATCTGCAAATGGAAGAGAGTTCAGTGTGCTCAGTGCTCAGGTGGAAGAAAATGCACTAAAATGCAGTTTCAGGCATTAAAAAATAAAGGCTTAAAAAAAAAAGGCTGACACAATAGTGTAAAAGAAGAGTTGGCCTGTTTTAAAAACAGCTTTCCAGAAAAAAAAAAAAATAGGCACAATACCATCATCACACCTCCGCAGACTTGACTGTGAATGTTGGCATCCCAAAGAACTTACGATCAAAAACATAATCTCTTCATTACAAAAGAAGTTTGGACACAGTAAGGAGGCAGCATCTGAGATTTCAGATTAAAGGGAGGAAAAAATCCACCAGAGAGGAAAAAGAAAGAAAGCACTTGAAATTCCTTCTATTTTATAAAAGATCACAGTTTCACAGTTATTTATTGCAGCAACTTTTTTTTCTCTCCATTTTTGCTTAAACAATCACAGTAGACTATATGGAGATATATTAAGGTTGCTGCACTTAAAAAAAAATATTACACAAGTAAGAGTCCTGCAGAAATAATCCCATATAAAAATACTGTGATAGGGTGAGATCAGTAATAAAAGTGTGGAAGTCAAAAACCATAAATACTAGAACTGAAGGGGTTCTCACAAATACTTCTGGACATAGGCAGAGTACAGGAATCTGTTGGCAATGCAGCACATGTGTGGTTTTACAATCAAGAAGCCTTTGTAGAATTAGGGCCCAACAAGGGGGCTCAAAAGCAGCCTACATTATGGTGTCAAAGGCATTGGAGAGGCACTCTGGGAAGTGCAGAGGGCCTGGTTACTACAGGAAGTTTTGACTCAATGTTCTTCTCCACCCTTAAAAATATAAATATATGTACATACACACACACACACACATATATTATATTGGCAGTGTGTATCTTAAGTAATCTCTCCATTCAATTCCCTTGGTACAATTTGCCCCCAGCCCTGTCCCCCAGCAATGTACAAGTCCAGCTTGGTTGTTTTTCTGTTTGTTTCAGAAAAGAAAAAAAAAAGCCCAAATATCTTAATTAAATTAATTAAATGTACAAACACCATAGGGTTTCATACTGAATAAATAGGGCTAATTAGACCAGTGGCAAGTCAGAGTCATGTGTTTGTCTCAGGCTCGGCATTGTCGCAGGTCAGCAGAGGGTCCAAGGACTTCCACTTATTATTTCATCTATTAATAATAAGACATCCTAATGTATCGTCCGCACAACGTCAGGGTTCCCATACATTTCCTCATCTTCAGACTCAGAGGTGGTTCCGTTGCTGGAAGGAGTGTGGAGGTGGCTGGGGGCCCCACCGGCCTGGCAAACATACCACTCATTGAGGTTGGTCACCTGAGGGGACAGAGTGCTGGAACGACTCCTGGCCGGGTCCAGCACAGGGGACAAGGGGGCACCCACTGGAGTCCCCACTGCTGGGTAACCAAGGGCTCCTGGAGAAGGTGGAGGTGACTTGCAGTGAATCTTCATGTGCTTCCTCAGAGAGCTCGGGTGCGTGTAAGACTTGTCGCAGCCTCTGATCTTGCAGTAGTATGGCTTGTCGCTGGTGTGGACATGGGAATGTTTCTTACGATCACTGCTATTGGCAAACTTCCTATCACAGCCATCAAATTCACATTTGAAAGGCTTTTCCCCTGCAACAAAACACAGGAAAGGTTAACAGTGGCTTTCCAGAGACTTCTAGCTTGAGAAAAATCTTGGAGCAGAACCAGGGGTGTAACTTCTCATTCTGCCAAAGACCAACACCCAGCCTTATTCCTAATCCCAATTTATTCATTCCAGGATGCAAAGGGAAGGAGGTCCTATTAAGGACCAGCCACTGGCCTGGAGGTTTTGTGTGGACCTGGCTTGTGAGAGGCCAGGTGTTGGGCCCAGTAACACCACAGAGGTCACGGTGAAGTCCTCAGGACTAAAGTCCAAGATGTACCACTACAGCCCACCAGGTTCCCATGACTCCTTGCTTCCCTCTGGGTCTGAACACCCAAAGCACAAGCAGAAGATCCTCTGTGAAGACTGACCCCAGTGACACTTCCTAAGCTACAAATGGGGATGAGAATATAAGAAAAAAGCAAAATACACACACATGCGAAATTAAAAGTTAGCTGAATCAACAGTAAAATGATAATAGTACTTTGTTTTAAAGGGTTCCCAGGGTTTCACTGTTGGGAAGAGCACAGCAAGAGAGAATGTGGAATTGGGAAAGGAAAGAAAATAAGCCAAAAGGTCCTCTGTAGAAATAAAGGCACCTGTGAAACACACAATCACTCCATAAGATTATACTAGGAAGGCCTGGCATAGAATAGGCTGTTGGCCCCTGCATTCCACCAGCTTCCTCCACAACATGGGCAGAATCGCAGAACAGAATGTAAAGACCACAGCCTCATCTAACCTGCCATTTGCCTACTGCCCTAAGCAAATTTTTAACTGCATTCTCCACTGCTTAATAACCAATTTTTTTTTTTTTAAACAACTGAGGTCTCTTGGCCTATCACCTCTTTAAGCTGGTCTAACCACCTCCAGGAACACAATGCCTTAAATACAAGACCACTAGTCCAGAAAGAAATGTTTAATCAAACAGTTGGAGAGTCAAGCGCAATGCACCTGGTTTAAAAGGGAAAGGGAAAGGAAGCAGTAACAGTAAATAAACAATACTAAGTTTTTTTCCTAGCACTTTCATATCTATGAGCTTGAAGTATTTCAATCCATAACTGAATGAGTCACCTCATGCATATTATAAATAATATTTTCTTACATTTAAGACAATTTAAAAATAACAGTAACCATTATGGTGAAATATCATATAGAGCAGTTTTCTTTTCTTTTTGGATAGCCTTTAAAAAAATCTATTATGAGCTGGCTTGATATACATAAATTTCTGTGATAAATTTTCTTATCCAACAAATTTTTCAGTATGTGCATCTTTACTATTGCACCAACGATAACTGCTTCAAGGTCAGAGTATATTAGCACATCTCAAAGTATCTGGATACCTGGAATGTAACTTTCCTACCTGGAAACCTTGCTTAAAAATGAAGTTAGACATTACTCAAATATACCTCTTATATTAATGCACAAACAGAAAAAAAAAACCCAGAACTCAAAGATAATCACAGCCCTTAAAAATTCTTTAGAGATAAGCTGCAATTAAACTAAATCCCTTTCTACCAAAACATTAGCAATTTGTCCTGCTTGCCGTTATTACACTCTATATAGGCAACAATGAAAATTTAAATAGCATTTTTAAAAATTACAATCAGCTCTTCAATATGGAGGCTTACATGATTTTATTCACTCTATGCAAATGTGCAATGCTGCTTGGAATTCTCATGCCTTTGCCCAACCCACACAACCCTGACTGTAAAAATACACTCGGGGATGCTGCTGGCTACACCCTGCACGTGAGAAACAAGACTCAGTTAAGGGAACAGAGGGGATGGAAACAAAGGTGGAAATGAAGGATAAAGGAAAGATGGCCGGGAGAGTAGAAGAAAACGGAGTGTGGTCAAGGGCCCATGTGGTTTAGAGCCCACAGGGGCACAGAACAGATTCCATCCAACTGGGAAGACTGAGAGAACCCAATGTTTACATTACAGATTCTGACAGAGGGGTCACATCAGAATTTAACTATGTAGCAAGTTCTGAGACTTGGTGTGAGAGTAAGGGAAAGCGCAGGGTGCACACAGCCCAGGTCCTGACAGCTCGTTCCAGCCCTCAGGCCTAGAGAGACAAGCTATAAAAGCAAAGGAGGGCACTCTGGTCAGGGACCAGGGCCTTCAGGAGTGGCCTGGGGATTAGGCCCTTTGATCAATCTGTTTTGGGATCCCAGATGATCCATAAAAGGGAGAGCTTCATGGTAGTGAGAGACGGAAGTGCGGAGCTGTCCCTCCCTGGACACAATGACCAATGGCTAAGGAAGGCAAAACACACCGGGCACTAGGCTTCAGCTGGACTGGGAGGTGCCTGTGTCCCTCCGGGAGAATCCTGCAGGCTTCACCTGACAGAACTCAACAGGAAGAGAAGGAAATGCGACCACCTGGGGAACGTGGACCAGAAAACAAATGGGCCTCGAGTCCTTCGGGAGCCCAGATAGCTCTCTATTCCAAAACACCAGCACCCACCAGCCAGGCCGCTGTTCCTGGGTGGAATGACCTGTCCCTCAGGGACCTACTCCTGTCCACAAGCCTGGGAAGGCGGGAGGGGCCTGAGGTTGCACGCACTCTGTTTAGGGGCCCTATGGCGACAAAGGGGGCAGCTTCATTGTCCTTGGCTCTCACCCCACCTTGAGAAGTGCTGGCTGCACTCAGAAGCAAGCAGCTAGCTTAGCTAGCCAGGGCGTTTTTAGCAGAGCCTGGTAAGAAGTTTCCTTGTGGAAAAATCATTAACGCAGATGGATCTCGATTAGGGAGGAAATGGGGGCTGAGGGAAAACGTGCTCCCCACCAGTCCTATTGGGGCCCACAGAAGAGGCCTGTGAGATGTCCGCCCAAAGGGACAAGGCCTGGGGCGCAGCCTGAGGCCACCAGGACATAGCGAGACAGCTGTCCCCAGCGGCCTGGTCCGGCCGCTGGCCCGGCAGCAGCGCCCACGCCCCGGGCTGCCTGCTCGCCCGCTGCCGCAGATAAATCAGCCAAGTGATTAGTGAATGTAAACTCCGGTTACTTAAGCGTCCTCGGAGGAGTAATATTGTCTGTCCCTATAAATCCCGGCTGCGTTCGCGCTCAGCAGCGCTCCTGCCCGACAAGCTCGTCGGTTTCAAGCCGCCTTCACCAGGCCAAGATACCCTCAAAGGCAGTGATTGGAGACTGAAGGGTTTCCCAAGCCGCCAGGGCCCCCCTCAATTCCGTGACAGGGTAGGCCTCCTGATGAAGAGAATGCCTCCTCCTCCATCTAGAATCTCTCCCCACACGGACTGGACCTGGTCTGGGCCCAGGGATAAATAAGGGCTTCGCCTGGTGTGGGCAAGGCCCTGGGAACGACCTGCAGTAGTGGGGTGAGAGGGGACCGAATTCTCCAGCACCCAGCAGTCTACGAGTGTGTTAGGTACAAGCGAAGGGGCTGTGCTAGAGTGAGTGCGCAAGTGAAAGGAGCGGATGTGTGGAACAGGAGTTCAAGCAAGCGACGTGGCCGAAAGAGGCCGAGTGTGCATGAGGATAGGAGTGTGTGCGCTGGTATGAGTTTCGTGCACAAGGACTCTGTGAGTGGGGTGGGCGAGTGCAAAGGCGTGTTGTAGAGCAGGGAGGTCTCTTGGGAGCTGAGGGCGCACTTCTCTAGCCATATCTTCCTGCCTGAGAGGCAAAGGGGCCCCCTCCTTCCCGAAGGGGTCACATCAAGTAGCCCCAATACCGCAGCAAACCCCACTGTGCCTCCCAATATGCTCGGCCTGCTATACGTGGGGTGGGCAGGAGAGGCAGGGGGCGACCAGGCCACGGCTCCCCTTTGTGCGTGGCCCTCCCCGGATCCGGGGATCAGGCGCGTCGGGGTGCTGCCGACCGTCCGGGACACCTTCCACTGCTCGGTTTACGGCTGCTTCTGCTCCGGGCGGCGGCGGCGGCGGCGGCTGAAGCGCATGGCCAGTCCTGACTGAGGCGGCGGGCGCGCAGGAGACTCCGCCGTGCGCGAAGCCGGCGCAGGGCCTGTGTGTGCTATCGAATTACTTAGTCGTGGAAAAAAAGGGGAGAGAAAAAAAAAAAAAAAAAGAAGTCACATGTCCGGGTTATACGACTGCGAGAAGCAGCAGAAGGAGGGAAAATGAAAGCGAGCAGGAGGAGAAGCAGCGGCGGAAGCGGCGCAGGCGGCGGCGGCGGCCGGGGACAGACACCCACCTGTATGAGTGCGCTTGTGGATCTTGAGGTTCTCGGAGCGCGCGAAGACCTTGCCGCAGCCCGGGAAGGGGCAGGGGAAGGGTTTCTCGCCCGTATGCACGCGGATGTGGTTGATGAGCTTGTACTTGGCCTTGAAGGGCTTGCCCTCGCGCGGACAATCCTCCCAGAAGCAGACGTGGCTGCTCTGCTCGGGGCCGCCCACGTGCTCCACGGTGACGTGGTTCACCAGCTCGTGCATGGTGCTGAAAGTTTTGGAGCAGGGCTTGGCGCAGCCGGCAGGGGCCGGAGACGGAGGCGGCGGCGGCCCGGCCAGCTCGTCGGGGTCGATCCACTTGCAGATGAGCTCCTGCTTGATTGGCTGCCGCATGTAGCGCAGGAAGGCCCCGGCCGCCCCTGGGAGGTGGGGGTGGTGCGGGGGCTGCGCGGACGCCGGTGGCGGAGCCGGGGGCGGCGCGTGGTGCTGCTGCAGGTGGGGCCCGGGCCCCGAGGCCGCGGCCGCAGCTAGGTTCAGGTTTAAGTTCACGGCTCCGTAGCCGTGCAGGGCGGCGGCAGCCGCAGCCGCCACCGCCCCGTAGTGCGCGTCCCCGGAGCGCGGGGCGAAGGGTGGCTCAGCGCGGCCGTACAGCTCGGCCGCCGCGGCTGCAGCGGCCGCCGCCAGCCCCAGGCGCATCTGGCCGTTGAGCGGGTGCGGGTGGCTACCGGGAGCCCCCGGCGCGTCGTGCAGCGCGGGGAAGAGCGCCGGGCCGCCGCCGCTCTCCGCGCCCGCGTAGGTGCCGCTGGCGGAGATGAACATGCCGGCAGGGTGGGGAGGCGGGGCCGGGTGCTGGGGGGAGCCGGTGCCGGACCGCTGCTCCCCTCCGAGCGGGGCCCCGTGCATGGCCGCCGCGGGGGCCGTGGCGGAAAGGTCCCTCCGGAGGACGAAGTCCCTGCTGTGGCCTTTGCCGCTGCTGCCGCCGCCGCCACTGTTGGTGGTGGTGTAGCCCGAGAGGGCAGGAGGAGGAGGGGGAGGGGAAGGGGGAGGTGGTGCAGGGGAGGGAGGAAGAGGTGGGGCTGGGGGCGGGGGCGCGGAGTGCTGCGCGCCACAGCTGCCCTCACCGCCCGGCTGGGTGCTGAAGCAGGGGTGCGCGACCGCGGTTGCAGTGCGCACGGCGGCCGCCGAAGCTTCGGGCTGCACAGGCAGCGCCTGGGCGGGAGGGCTGTGGCCTGGCGCGCTGGCCTGGGCCATGTGCTCGGGTCCGAGCGCAGGGACGGCCACGCCGGGGTCAGCGCGCTGGTCCCGCGGGTGGAGATGCGCTGCGGCGGCGGCGGCGGCGGCGGGGAGTTGGGAGTGGGCGGGCGGGCAGGTCAGCATCGGGAAGCCTGTCATGTTCTGGAGAGTCTGGGCCTGAGCCGTTGCCAAATCCGCTAATCTCAGCGTTGGCGGGTTCCTCTTGCTCAAAGGGGGCTCCATCAGAACTACACAATCAGACCCATAGACCCTCACTGGGGGAACTTTTTTTCCCTCTGCTCGCCTTCAAAAACATGTATATATTAGGGGCTCTGTAACTTCTTTTGTCCTGGTCTCCCAACTCTGCTTATTCCTATTCCCACTGTGTCGTCCAGCGATTGGTAGAGTGAACGCCACATTTGAGCTGCACTGTGGGACCGAGATTTTGGAAATAGTACGGGTGGGATTGGAGGGAGCCGCGTGATTGGCAGTAGCCGCGGCTGTCCGATTGGCTCCCGTTCAGGGCCTCTGCCCAGCAGGGAACAGCCCCCGTGCTCGCGACCGCCTGCGCTTTTGCTTCTCGCCCCCTCCTCCCCGGATCCCTGCGACCCCGCCTCCCCGGGGATGCGGAGTTGCGGAAAGTTTGCGCTGGGCCTGCGCGCGCAGCGCCTTGCGTGCGCTCTGTTGACGCACCTCTAGGAGTGAGCGCTCCCAGCACGCTTTCTAACTGTACCGATGGCGAGGGGCTGAAGACTCCAAAGAGCAAAAGGCGGAGGGAGCCCTACAATCTCAAAAACCACCACCTCACTGTTCACCGCTTTCCTCTCCGCACCCAAGAATCCTTTACCGCCTCCTGCTCTCTTGGGTGACCGTTGGGCTTCTCTCTGGGAAGGAGAATGAACGTCCGGGCATCACACCTGGTGTGATGCCAGAGTCCTTATTTGGTCACCCAGGCTGCCCAGCACTCACATAGAGCGCAGACAGGAGATGGAATAAGGAAGATATTAAAGTCTATTGGTTCAGAACAACTTGCATGATTTGGCTCTGCAAAAACAGGTGAAATCAAAATAAACCTTTTTCCTGAGGAACCATTTTACTTCGACCTTTTGAGCCCATGGAGTCTCTTTCGATATGGTTCAAAGGAGTTGCCTGAAAGTATAATCTCACTACTCTGTGGTTCTAGAGCTGCCACTTTCGATTGCATCTACCGGAGGGGCGGGGCGGCGGGAATATTCGGCGTCCAGCTGACTTTTGCCTTTCGGAGGTACAGTGGCAGACCAAACGGCGTCTCCCGAGAGAGGCTGCTCAGCAACAGTGGCCTTGCCGAAACATTTAGCGTCTGCCCAGAACTCTCTCCACATGTGTGCCTCAGGTTCCCTGAAAGGAGCTCAAGTTAGAATACATCCAATAAAATGTTTTCAGAGCAAGAAATAGCTTCGCTGTCTGTCTACTAATACGATAAGCTTTCACTTTATCATTTTCTAGTCAACTGACATGTCTTATTTGAAAACCATAAAAAATGGCATTAAAAAAAGGAACCCTATCCCTCTCCAGTGGTTTGCTACCAAATCAGTTTTTGAAAAGCAGAAATGAGTCTCTGCCTCACTGAACATTAGAGAAATGTGAGACCCCCAAAACTGAATCTTTACTGTCCCCAAAGTGTCACTTTTCAGAATTTAAAAAAATAAACATTTGTAATATTCCAAAATGGTCAAAAATTAAAATCAGAATTTAAGAACTTTTAATTTTGTTTCCCTCCATAAAATTACTTGTAAAACAGCAATAACAGATAGAATGTGATGTCCCCTCTCCTCTTGGGAAACAATAAAACATGTAACCGGCTATATTCTTTTGCTTGTGCTACAAGTAAAAATAGATCAGACAAAGCCATCACTCGGAAATGGTCCCGGGAAGAGGTGAGAAATATTTTCAAAAGAGTGGATTCGATAGTGTCATTGATATGGGTGCTTAGGGAAGAGCTTCCTCTTGAGCCTTGGAAATGTCATTTCTCTTATAAGACTGACAACCTAACAAAGACAGTATTGCTATCAAATTTCAGATGGATTTTTTCTTTAAGCTTAAATGAAGTTCGACTGTAGGGAAATAAAAAAGGCGTGAGTGCAGACCCACCAAAAAATGTAATGAGCAACAGTTGCAAAATCCACATCTGGATTTCAAGAGGATGGGTTCTTTCACGATTTTGTTTCAAAGACTTAAAACATCTCAAGCCAACCACAAAAAGGTCGATAGAGATCTGCGCCATGCCTTATAAAGAAAGCATCATATTGGGAATTATCACCACTGTCTTCATTTCCTCCCAAAACATTTCCAGTGAGTGGCCTTTATTTGAATTTCTTGGCAATCAGCATCTGTACTTGCAGTAATGGCAGCTTAGACTTCATTCCTGCAGGTTATAAATAAAAATAAAACAGCAAAACAACAAAAAGGAATGAATAAAGAAGAAAATTGTAAATGCAACCTAGGCTTATAATATGGACTGTTGAGGATTTTTATTGTGCAATAAAAGGAGTACCTCCACCCCCTTCAAAATAGCTTTTCATCAAAATTATAACTGCTTTGTTTTATTGAATTGCTGGAACTTAATGGTGTAATGGGTAGAAGCATGAAGGAGAGGCTGTAAAAATGTGAATAATGCTACAACACAGCCGTGCGGAATCTGGAACCCGCCTCCTTGTACAACTCTTGTTAAACACAGCGTGATATGTATCTGCCATCGATTTAATATGTCTTAATTCAAATATAGCTCCCTGATCGATTTCTTTTTATGGAAACCTTAAAAAAGAAAATAGTTTTTTTTGAAATAATAGAGATTTGGGTAGTCACTGGGAAGAGGGATATTTACAAAGTCAGTTTAAAGAATATTTGCAAATTTATGAGCAAACTCAGACCCTAAAAAAGATAATTGACTCAGGTAAATCGACTTGAGATGCTAATTCTTATAAGAAAGGACTGGGAGCAAAATTTCAATCAACGCCAATAAGGCGCCAATAAACCTCCTGCCAATTAAACCTGAGAATAGGCCTCACTAGATGGTCATCAGGAAGGCTCACACTGGATTTCCGGGATTGCCTTTCTTTATAAAAGAGCTTTTTATTTTGTAGACGCGCTTTTTGTTATTGTGATGACCTGCCTGACCCCAGGTGCACTGTTCCTTTTTCAAGCTTTTTGGGAGCCCAATCAAACCCCCTTAAATGCTGAGTTTCTAAAGGCCCAATAACTGTCACACTTCCTAAATAAACAACAACAATGTCCAGGGCGTTCAAGAAAATAATGTATTCATTTAAAAAGCAGGGGGCTATAAACATCCAAATGCCAGTTCTATTTCTGTTGACTTAACCCCAAATTTCAGTGATGGTTGGTGCTATTCCTCAGGGCAATGTCCTAAACTCACACCCTTGTCTATGCTTTTTGAAGCAGAGGTGTTTGTACTGAGGTAGGATGTGGAAAACCACAGAAATACCCTTTTGGAGTGGGCACAGGCTTGTTTTTGAGGCTGTCGATTTCCAGACCTGTTGGTTGCACCCCAAACCCCAGCCTCCTTCCACTCTTAAACAAAGAAAGGCCAAAGAGGTGAGAGGCACAGTAAATGCCCAGCTGGCCAGTACCCAGCAGTCACGCTGCAGCTCACTTGCCTGGAGGCCACGGGATGGTCACTGGGGGATGCTTGGGCGCTTGGCTCCCAGCTGCGTGGAGGGAGGACGGAGGCTCCCCGACTCCGCGCTGCCTTCGGCTCCTCACTGAACACAGCCAAGTTTCCTGCGATGAGTGTGGGCAATTAATAAACTCTAAGGGAAGTGAATTGGACATTTCCTGGCTTTTGAGCCTTTGTTTGATTGTTTCTGCAGGCAGGGAGGGAGGATGTTTGAGGGACGGTGGGGTGGACAAAAAAGGAGGTGGGGGGACCCGCCCAGCCTCCGTTTATTGCCCCTGCAATTGCTTTACAACTCTGCTGGTTGGTCCCGAGTGGTTTCTGAGACAGCGGCCTCCTTGCAGAAAGGCTGAATCCTTGGCAGTTTGAGGACGGTGGGGTGAATTTGGTCATGCTGGAGGTGGGTTCAAGGGTGAGCAGGGCACCCAGAGCTAGCAGATGAATCCAAGTACCTGTGAAGCTCAGCCCTATGGAGCCAACGGGCCCGTAACACGGGCTGGGGAGGCGGACTGCCGGCAGACGCGGGCAGGTGGAGTGGTCCATGCAGATGTTTCTGTAAGATGCACCAGCTGGGCAAAGGAACGGGCAGAGTGGCATTTAATTGGAACTCTGTCAGGGCTGGAAGTCATAGGGACTTTGGGTTCAAGGGCTTTTCCCAAATCAGATTCACCAGGCATCTAAGGAACAAGGTCCAGAACCACCTCTCCTCCTATCCAAATCAATCGAGAGCAAGGACTGGATCCCCCACCCCTTCACCTCGAAGCTTGACACTTGAGATCTCCCTCACAGGAGGCAATGGGTCTGGGCCCAGGGGGCCTTATTGCTTTTGAATCCTCATGCAATTTACAGATGTGAGTGCTTCTCCAAGGGTTGCTTCTCTTTTTCACCCTCCTGAGCTACTGCTGAGTCCTTAGGGTATGTGTAAGGGCTGCCTAAGTGGATCAAAAAATGTGCTTCTTGCTAAAGTTTATGATCTCTGTGACTTGTGCAATATGTCATGAAGATAAGAAGGCAGAATGTTGGATTCCAGTGGATTTTCATATTAGTGTTTGGGTAGTCTAGACTTGTATCCCACCCCGTCTACTGGGGCTTTAGGGTTAAAAGCTATTGAAAAATTGTCAACCTTTCTACCTCCCCACTACCAAAGATCATGTTGTGTAAAGATGGCCTGTCATCATAATCCCATTTGTTTCACAATCATTTTTACTCTCAGAGATAGAAGTTGTTGGAGAAAGGCCTTTGACCTACATTTGACCATCAGGATTGGTACTTTCATGGGAAACAATCATTGTTTTCTAAAATATGCTCAGAAGCTCAAAACAATAACCATAACCTCCCTTAAGTGTGTAAGGTTCATAGAGCCAGCTAATACTTATTTCTGTTGACCTCAGGAGTTCTTCTGTCTACATGTTTTATTTTCTGGGGTGTTTTAAAATAGGAGGTAAAGGAGGAACAAGCACAGTATGCAGTTTTTTTAAATCTCCCATTTGGAGGGAGGAGTTCCCCTGCTCTGACATCTCTTTCAGTATCTATACTTCAATATTTGAAGAAGCTGTTGGGCTAAATCAAATAGTGACACGTTGATGGATTTACTTGTGTAAGCAATATGGTTGACATATGGCATTGTTATTTATGAATGACAGAATAAATTATATTACAAAGTCTATCGCAGTAATACTGCCATTTATTGGAAAGCTGCTTGCCTGTCATTGGTATTCAGTTGCCCTGGATGTAGTTCACCTGGGAGCCCAAAGGAAAACGGTCCTCAGAATAATGATACCCATTCATGTTAGCTAATGATTTTTTTGTTTGTTTATTTTTGTTTTGTTTTGCAGCAGTGAAAACACTCCTATCAGCAAAGAGGAGATAAAGACAATTACTTCTCTCCCTTTTTCCAAAATCACAACCACTGTCACCAGTGCTAGGTGGGACAATGGTAAAGGTAGCTGATGACTTTCATTTTTTTTCCCAGTCTTTTTTAGCAGACACACACACACACACACACACACACACACACACACAACTTGCATCCCTACCTCTAAACTGGTGGAGAACACATATTTTATATGGAGATTTTTAAAAAAAATAAGCCTATTTACAGGACAGTAAATTTTAACCGTAGGGAGAAATTCTTTCAGGCCGGAGAGGGCCTCATCTGTCTTCCAGTATCTCCATTCTTAAAAATGGCAATGAAAAGTTACAACATCGGCTGAGATGTTCACCATTTCCTCTTTTACACTTCTCTGAAATCTTGACAAAGAACTTTTGTTTAAGGTGGCTTTTGCAGAAGGGGGCTCCGCCACCACATATGTGGTCCTTCATAGGTCAGGGGTCAGCTAGCCTAGGAGTAGCTGAGACCACTGCATCAAAGGTGATCTGCAACTTAATATCCTGTTGATTATCTTGCTGGATTTATGAGTCTGAGATATAAATGATGGTGCTGGGGTCCTGCAAAACCCTTACTTTCCTCCGACCTAGGACAGCTTACTCCACACTTGTTCCTCCCATCCCTTCTTCTATTTGCTCCCCCACTCCACCCCTTCCTTTCAGAAGAAAATTAAAAGTTTGAATGGTATGGTGCCAAAAGAGTTTTGCTTTCCAGTTTAACAGTTCAACACATCTGTGTTCATCTTGTGTGTTCAGCCGTGTATACTTGTGTGTGCGCGTGTGTGTAAGAGCCTGGGGAATGGGGGAATGTACATACACTGTATTTACGTATATACACACAAAATGCACATCCAACAACCAAAGAACTCAATCAATACCGTTCACAGAAGCCCATACGTCAAAAAGAGGTGATCCACTTCTGTGCGCTCGGATGTTAGGTGGGCTTTTAAAAAAAAATACGCCGCAGATTCTCTTTCGCCGGCTCGGGCTCGCTGCACTCGCCGGGAAATGAACGCCGGCTGGCGTGTCCAGGGGCCTGGATTCCCATCGGCCAAAGGCTGAGGTTTGCAGAGCACAGTCACTATTCGATTTTGTGGGGACATTTTGGGGAAACTTACAAGAGGGTACAAGTTTATCGGTTGGAAACAGTTGTGGGAGCCTGACACCCGAGCAACAGCCCGAGCGTCTGACGCCGTAGCAAATGGGCCCTTCCAGAAACCTGTTGAAAAACGGAAATTCACTCCTGTGATGCCTAACGAGGCTTGGCTGTTTTTCTTCAGTCCGGGACCCATCTCCTTTCGAGGCAAGAACTGTGAAAGCCTTTGCAGCCTTGTCCTCCCCTTTCCTTTAAATACTATCGTGAAGGAAAGAGGTTTTGAGGTTTGCAGAGAAAGAAAGCACTTCTGAGAGGGGACGGAGACGTGACTTTGAACTTGGCTCAGCTTCTCTGTGTCCCGCAGAGAGAGGAGAACTGGAACGGGAAAGAATAGCCGGGAGGGCCCAGCCCGCGGGGCGTGCGGCGGGAATTCAGGCGTCTGCCCCACCGCCCGGCCGCGCGCGGCCCCCGGAATCCTCGCGAGCGAGCGCCCAGCCGCGCCGCCAGAAGTGCGGGCGCAGCAAAGGAGGAATCAAAGCGAAAGGGGAGAATGGGTCAAAGAGGAGAGGGTGGGAGGAGTGCGGAGGGGGGTGAGCAAGTGGGAAAGGAAGAAAATTTGGAAGTCTGATGACTTGAACGAAGGGAAGTGAGGTCTGTAGACTTCAGGGTTGCTCTCTCACAACCAATTTCTAGGAAAATATTTTTTTGGAATGAGCTTTCCAAGTGCACTCCTTCATTCCCTTCCCAGTATAAATGGACTAAAATAAACAAGAAGGAGACTGCGCAGGATAATTTTTAATGGGCTTAATGTAGTAAGGCAGCCTTTCAGCCAGGAGATCTCTGGACCTCTCCCTCCCCGTCCTTCCCGCCCCCTCCCTCGCCCCTCTCCCTCCCTCCCCATCAGTCTAGGAGCCAGTTTGAAAACTGCCCTATGCCTCTTTCAAACAAGGAAAGGGAGGCGAGGATTTCAGCTTCCAGGCAAACCCCAGCTTTCAGACAACAGTTACCCTCTTTCTCGCCCCTTCCAGGGGCGCTCGTAGAGGGGGTGACCAGGGAGAGGACCACGTCGAAGGCGCTGCAGTCAGCGCCCGCCGGGATGAGGCTTACACGGGGAGAGGCTTCTAGAGCCGGAAAGAGAGCCCGGGTTCGGCTAGCTATAGTGAGCTAGCTTCTTCCCGCCTTTTTGTTGATTGTATTTTAACATAAAAATATTGAAGCGTGTGTCCCTTTTCCTTACCAGAATTTTCTCTCCACTCTCAAGAGGTGTAAGTAAAGGTAATGGCCTCTGGCACTTCCCTTCACTCCTCGAAGTTCCCTCTCTGGTTACCTCGGGAGCGTAAGCTTCGGGCAGTGGGGCGGGGAAGGTCTGCCTCGACCACCGTGGGGCCCGGGGTGCGGTGGGACCGCAGGGCCCAGTGCCACCGCGCAGGCCCCAGCTTCGCGACCGGCCCACTGCCCCTGGAGCACTTTTCCGCTCCCGGAGGAGTGATATTTTCCTTCTGGACGTTTAAACCCTAAGGTCTGAGGTTTCTCCTTCCCTGGCCATGGGTCTGACCCGCCGTCAAACTCAGGCCTAATCCCCACATTTATCGGCCATGGTGGCAGCAGCCCCAGCTACTGGGCATCCACTCTGACAGCGTCTTCAAACCACTTCCAAACACCCCTCCCTAGCAGCGGGCCGCAGCCCAGTGTTTACTGCTGTAATCGGAGCAGGGCGCGAGCAGTGGGGGGAGCGAGGGCGCCCGGGGCTGGTGGGGACCTCCGCCCGGCTTGGGGGCGGCGTCTGGGTGTGAGTCCAGAGAGCTGGAGGAAGGGGTCAGCCCGGCTTTTCGACACCGCTGCTTCTTCACCAGCGTGTTCCACCACAAGGCAGATTTACTGAGCTGGTGGGGAGAAGCAGGGAGTGCCGGACCGGACAGACACCGGCCCTCTGGCCGTTCCCAGCCGCTCGCTCTCGGCCCGAAAAGTCCCTGCGCACAGGGCCCCTGCCAGGCAACTTGGCTGCTGGCCACGTCTCCAGCGGCCAACGTGCCCTGCCTCGGGGTCCCGGGGGCTCTCGGTGCCCCCCAGGAGTGGCTCAGATCCTCGGGGAGGGGGTGGACTCCACGGAAGGACGTGGGAACGGGGTGCTCCACGTCAAGGCCTGCCTGAGGGAGACGTGACCCTGCGGTCTGGCCCACGCAGCGGCCGGCGCGCGGCTGTCGTTCGGGACCAAGAGCCACCGCGTTGGGCGTGCGGGCGAAGCGCCGCAGGCTGGCAGGCTGGGCCCACGGGCGCGAGCGACGACAGCCGGGGCCTCAAGGAGCTCCCGGGGCGGGGGAAGGCGGGGCGGGCCGACCGCAGGGCGGGGGCGCCGGATTGACAAAGCCAAGGCGGCCAATAGCGGGGCCTAGAGAGCGGGCGGGGCGGGAGCCGCCGTTAAAGGGGCGGTGTGACCGGGAGGCTCGGCCTGTAACGAGAGGGAGGGAGGTAGAGGGAAGCCGGGCCGGGAGGCGTGGGGGCCGCGGGGGAGGGGAGAGGAAAAGGAGGAGACAAAAAATAAAAAATAAAAGGCTGCTGCTGAGGCGGCAGGGCCCACTGAAATAAACAGAGACGGCGGCGATTGCAGCCGAGAGGGAGAAGCCGCTTGCTCTGGCAGTGGGTGCCGCTGCGTCCTAGGCGGAGCGGCCACTGGCTCCGGGTCCAGAGCCCAGGGTCGACCGGCTAGGCGAAGGGGGCGAGCTAGGGATCACTTTTTTATTGTTGTTATTGTTTTTCAGCCCAGCCTCCCCTCTACCCCTCCCCCTCCTAGCCTTCTCCCCTCCCACAGCCCCCTTCCCCCCCTCATCCCCCGCCTCCTCCTCCGGCACAACTTAAAGAAAGAAGGAGCCGCGCGGCTGCTTCCTTCATCTAGGGGAATTCGTGGCCACTGCAAGTTTACTATTCCAGGCGCAGCCAATGCCAAGCTCGGAGGACGAGGAGGGCTAAGCTCCGCTGCAGCGGAGCCGAACAATACCCGCAGCGCGCGGGGCGGCGCGGGCAGGGCCGCGGGGGAGGAGGCGGCGGTCGCGTGAGCGGTCGGTGCGCGGGGCGCCTGGCCACCTCCTGTCGTCTCAGCGCCCCCTCCGCGGTCAGGTGGAGCCGCGCGCGCGCGCCGGCTTGGGGCGCGGAGAGCTGGGTTCGCCTTGGTCCTGCGGTCTTCTGCCTGCCCAGCCGCTCGGCCTGAGCCCCGCCGTCCCCTCGGGCATCGTGGCCCTGCAGCTGCAGTGATTCCGTTCAGCGCGCGCCCTTCGGCGCGGTTGGGTCCCCAGTCTCTCCGGCTGGCAAGCGAGTGAGTGTGTGCGTGCGCGTGCGAGTGCGCGCAGCGGTGGGGGCTGCGGCGCGGCGCTCGCCCCCCGGCGGCCCCCCTCTCCGAGCGGCTCCCCACACCTCCCTCCCGCTCCCTCCTCCCGCCCGCCCTGCCCTGCCCGCCCGCCCCCGCCGCAGCTCCTTTAATACACTTTGGTTCTCCGCCTGGCTTTGGACTCTTCTCCTCCTCCACCTCCTCCTCCTCCTCCTCCCGCGCCTCCTCCGCCGCCGCCTCCTCCTCTTCCTCTCTGCGCCTTTGCTCGGTGCCCAGCCGCCCGAGGCAGATCCAGGCGGCGGCGGCGGAGGCAGCGGGCTGACGAGCGGCTGCTGGGGCTGAAGCCTCCACTACTCCCGCCGCCTGCGCCCGAAGCCCGGCGGTCGCCGGACGCCCCGCGCGCGGATCAGGAGCGGGGTTCGAGGCGGCGCGGAAGCGCAGGGCTCGCCAGGGCCGGCGGGGCGGACGGGCGGGCGCGCTGGCCATGCTTCTGGACGCCGGGCCGCAGTTCCCGGCCATCGGGGTAGGCAGCTTCGCGCGCCACCATCACCATTCCGCCGCCGCCGCAGCAGCGGCGGCAGCGGAGATGCAAGACCGAGAACTGAGCCTGGCAGCGGCGCAGAACGGCTTCGTGGACTCGGCCGCGGCGCACATGGGAGCCTTCAAGCTCAACCCTGGCGCGCATGAACTGTCCCCCGGCCAGAGCTCAGCATTCACGTCGCAGGGCCCCGGCGCCTATCCGGGCTCCGCTGCGGCCGCCGCAGCAGCCGCGGCGCTCGGGCCCCACGCGGCGCACGTTGGCTCCTACTCCGGGCCGCCTTTCAACTCCACCCGAGACTTCCTGTTCCGCAGTCGAGGCTTCGGGGACTCCGCGCCGGGCGGCGGGCAACATGGGCTCTTCGGGCCAGGCGCGGGCGGCCTTCACCACGCGCACTCGGACGCGCAGGGTCACCTCCTTTTCCCTGGCCTCCCGGAGCAGCACGGGCCTCACGGCTCGCAGAATGTGCTCAACGGGCAGATGCGCCTCGGGCTGCCGGGAGAGGTGTTCGGGCGCTCAGAGCAGTATCGCCAGGTGGCCAGCCCGCGGACCGACCCCTACTCGGCGGCTCAGCTTCACAACCAGTACGGCCCCATGAATATGAACATGGGTATGAACATGGCAGCTGCCGCGGCCCACCACCACCACCACCACCACCACCCGGGTGCCTTTTTCCGCTACATGCGGCAGCAGTGCATCAAGCAGGAGCTTATCTGCAAGTGGATCGACCCGGAGCAGCTGAGTAACCCCAAGAAGAGCTGCAACAAAACTTTCAGCACCATGCACGAGCTGGTGACCCACGTCTCCGTGGAGCACGTTGGCGGCCCGGAGCAGAGCAACCACGTCTGCTTCTGGGAGGAGTGTCCACGCGAGGGCAAGCCCTTCAAGGCCAAGTACAAACTGGTCAACCATATCCGCGTGCACACGGGCGAGAAACCCTTCCCCTGCCCCTTCCCGGGCTGCGGCAAGGTCTTCGCGCGCTCCGAGAACCTCAAGATCCACAAAAGGACCCACACAGGTAACCATGGGCAGGGTTGTGGGAGGCTCGTGTGTGTGGGGTGGTGGTGGTGGTGGTGTGTGGTGTGTGTTTCCCAACGATGGGCGCCTATCTCCAGCCGAGGCTCAGGGACGGGAGACGGTTTTGTGTGAGCGACAGCCAGCAGTTTGGTTTGTTTTTGTTGGACAATTAAAATATTATAGGGCTGGATTTTTCCATGTACGGAAATTGACTTTTAAATGATCAGCGAAACATCAAATGTATGCTCGGGGCTGATGAAATGGCCTCGTTTACTCAGCCCTGGTTAATAATTTCCTTTCTCTGTGGAACGCACGACATAAAACTGTTCTCTAACTCGGCGCCCGGGAAGCGAGCCTAGAGGAGGTTTTGCCAGCTTGCGTGAATGTGCTTTTCGGCTCAGGCTGTATGTCTGTTTGAGTGGCTTGTGTTTTCCCACTTCTTTTTACTCGGGGATCAAACGTCCTTCCCAGGACTGTTCCTCATTAAATGAGCCTTGGGTGAGTCGAACCTGTAAAGCATTTCTCATTTTTAAAGTGTTTTTAAAAACCGTCTGGAGTTGGCCGTGAGGGGCCTTTACGGGGCTTGCTCAGCAGTTTGTGAAATTCTCTAAAGGGGAACCGGAGGGTTTGCAGTTCCAGACTTGTATCCACAACCCGGTCAGCGAGAGCCCTAGGCAGCGCGGCCTGCGGAGGAATTGCGTGGGGAGAGCCGCAAAAGCACGCGCCTCCCGCCTCATAGATTATTCATCTAGGACCAGGTCTCAGCCAAAACCGTGCCAGACGATTTCCTAAAAGAAAGCCAAATGTTTTAGCAACTTCCCCCGTCAATATTTACTCCGACGTGGGGATGCGCCAGCGGCCTATTGTTCTCTTTTGGGAAGGGAGGGAGCCGAGGTGCGAGACAAGCTTTTAACAAGGTTTAAAATTTGAGAAATTTATTTGCATGAAATGCTTGCTTTCGAGCCCTGTGTCTGAGCGGATGTCTTAAAAAAAAACAATTTAGGTGCTAATGGAATTTAACGTTAAACGGCCCCCTTTCCAAGTGGATCGACGTTGGAGTTCTCACACCTCTAAATGACTCCAAGCGTTTGGAATTCTGGCAACAGGATGCGGGGACCGCCAGAAAATTAAACAGATTCTGAAAGGTTTTTCTAACTCCAGCCCCACCTCCCAGCTTGTGCCCCTCTTCATAATTAATAATAAACTGTCTCATCTCTAATATTTATCTTTTTTTCAACATATTTTTA
The DNA here is from genome assembly GCA_004026965.1 of Petromus typicus. Classification (NCBI taxonomy): domain Eukaryota; kingdom Metazoa; phylum Chordata; class Mammalia; order Rodentia; family Petromuridae; genus Petromus; species Petromus typicus. Next base: position 32,023 of record PVIR01001148.1, on the reverse strand, counting down.
AAAGAGTGGAGGTGAGACTTGACTTGGATTAATCCAATTTGCAAAATTTTGGATGAGAAATACTGGCTTACTCTCTATCTACAGCCCGGCCCCCAAAACAAAACACAGCACTCCAAATATAATTGCTTACTGGCCCCAGAGAGAAACCGACAGCAGCCCAGCAGCCTGTGTGATTTTGATAATGCCCCAAATATTTTGTCATAATAACAGCTTCTCGATGGCGAGAGAGCAACTTGTTAGATGCTGCGAATCCAAGAAGGCTTGTGTTAGAAAGACGGGCAGGGCAGGACTCACCCCAAATCCGTTAGGAATTCTCAGAGATGGCGCCCGTCAGGAAAAAGTGAAGTGCAGTCAATGATCCGGTCTGTCAGGTGGAAAGGAGGGTGATTTCGTCGCGGTTCTGCCAAGGAGGGGACCAGATCTAGTTGAGACTCGGAGACTTGGTCTCTGCCGCACTTCTCCCGCCACTACGCGGGCCCTGCCCTTTCGCAGCCCCGGCTGATGAGAAGTTCTGGGTGTCGGCTGCCAGTGCCAGTGTTTGCCTTCCACAGGGGAGAAGCCTTTCCAGTGTGAGTTCGAGGGCTGCGACCGGCGCTTCGCCAACAGCAGCGACAGGAAGAAGCACATGCACGTCCACACCTCCGATAAGCCCTATCTCTGCAAGATGTGCGACAAGTCCTACACGCACCCAAGTTCCCTGCGCAAGCACATGAAGGTACCACGGCGGTGGCCGGGCGGAGGGCGAGGCCTTCCTCCTGCGCTGGCGCCTCACTGGCCCAGAAAGCTCCACCATCCCTGGAGGGTCCCCAGGGGCCCCGGGGCGGCCCAGACGCTTCTGGGGTGCTCGCGTCTGGGGGGCCGGCCTCACAGCAGCTGCACTCACACCCAGTCCCCTCTGGTTCCCCCTCCCGGCTTTTGTCTTGCAGGTCCATGAGTCCTCCCCGCAGGGCTCAGAGTCCTCCCCGGCCGCCAGCTCTGGCTATGAGTCGTCCACTCCCCCGGGGCTGGTGTCCCCCAGCGCCGAGCCCCAGAGCAGCTCCAACCTGTCGCCAGCGGCGGCGGCGGCGGCGGCGGCGGCAGCAGCGGCAGCGGCCGCTGTGTCCGCGGTGCATCGGGGCAGCGGGGGCTCGGGCAGCGGCGGGGGCGGCGGCGGGGCGGGCGGCGGGGGCGGTGGCAGCTCGGGCTCAGGCTCGGGCTCAGGCAGCGGGACAGCTGGGGCCCACAGCGGCCTCTCCTCCAACTTCAACGAATGGTACGTGTGAGGGCAGAGCCTCTGGCCCTCTCCCTGGTCCTCTTGCCCTGTCCCTGCCCCTACCCCAGGCGATGTGCCCAGGGTACCTTGTGATCGTGTTGTTAAAAATCTGATTTTTATGATGATGAAAATGATTTTACCAGCAGAAGGATTTTTAAAAAGTTTTTCTTTTTTAAAGAAACAAAATCTAGGCACGAAAAGCAAAAAAAAAAAAAAAAAAAGAAAGAAAGAAAGAAAAAGAAAAGGAGTCTGTGAAGCTGAACATATAAAAATATGGAATAAAAGTGAAAAAGTAAAAATTCAACCAAACCCTCCTGCCACCCCACGCCCGCTTTCCTTCCCGCTCCCGGCTCTTCTGACAACTGTGTACATAGCGAGACTCCTTCCTTCTCCGAGGTGATTTTAATGGCTTCTTGGTGTATAGAAGTTTGTCCGTTTGTAAACTCTGGATTGCGTTCCTTCCTGCCTTCCTCCTCTTCCCTTTCTTTCCCTTCCCCAAGTGATGGGCTTTTTCTTTTCTCTTTTTAGTTTACTCGGTTTCTTTTTTAAGTAATGTGGAAGAAAATGGTTTATTTTGTACTGTGGTATTGAATATTGTGTTCCTTTTTATAAGGCGACCTGATTGTAAACTTCACGCAACTCTAGACTGGGGGGAAAAAAACGAGCCGTGCCAAAGTCTCCCTTCTATTTCTCCTACACACCAACCCGTAGCACACACATACATACCACCAACAACGCTTGTGAATGTATTTTTCTGTTAGCTGGGTTTACATGTGATGTTTTAGTGCTTTTGCAAGTTCAATTTGTTAGTTCCTGTATGAAAGATTGTGGGGGGAAAATAAACGTTGTGCCGTTAGCTTTTTCCATAATGATACCCTTCTGTAAATACTCGTTACCATATTTATCCATTTGTAATTAAATTATGGTATTAACTTGCTACAGAGGAAACAATATTTATAAAGAATGTTTCTTAACTATAAATATGTACAATTGTGGGCATAAACTGTTTCAGATTTTTTATTTGAAGGTTTTAAGTGGTTTGATCATTTCTTGTGATGTTTTGAGAGTAATGCATACAGAAATATAATAAAATGTGTTGAAACTGCATGAACTACTATTCTTTTTTCTAGCTGGCTTATTTTTAAAAGATAAGCAGGAGGATACTAGAGAGTCAACACGGACATGGATCGGCACCACGGTGCATTCTGGGAAGGAAGGTTGTAGGCAGGGAAACCAGGCTTCACTGCCCCTTTGGCAGAAAGTCTCAAAATTATTTTCTACATCCTTTGTTTAGTAGCTGAGAGTGAATTAAATTTTTGGAAAGGCCCTGTGAAGAATGGCGGCAGGGACCTTCAGAGTTTCTAATGGCTCCATTATCTGAGGGAATGCCTTTCTTTCTTTCAGCTATTTGGACTGGATTTAAGAGCACTAAACATTTCCTTATTCTTTGTTTTCCCCCTACCCTGCCCCCTCCTCCTCCCTCCCTCTGAAAAGCTGAGGTACAGTTATTTTTAATTGCACGTTTAAAACTGAGCTGAGTACTTTGTTTTTGAACTTGGCCCAATGATTATAGTTTAAAGGGGCCTGTTTCTTCTACCAGAAGTTTTTTTTTTTTCCTTTCCTTGAAATTTTATGCAGAGAGCTTGCTTAAGAAATGTTGCTTATCTTTTAAAAAGCAGCACTGTATTAATCAGAATGTTCAAGAGAAAGTGAGAGTATGTTTTAATTTTCTTTTGAGATAATAGATAACAAGCTTGGTCCCAAATTAAAGAACCTTTCACAAGAATACAGCAAAATAAAGTAAGACTTAAGATACAAAGTTGCCAGGAGGAAGTACCTAAGCTTTTCTCACAGGTTTGCAACTTCACCTCCCAACTTTCAAAGGTGGTCAGAGTTTTCAAAAAAGATGTTCTAGGGAGGAAAGCGAAAAATTTAGTAGCCACGGGATAGAGACGAGAAAATTGTTTAAATCCCTGAACCAATGAGACATCTATCTTCCTCTCCCTCTCCATGGGTGTCCCTAGGCCTCCGAGAGGCCGCAGGCCGTCTCAGGTCTCCTCCCCCAGTGGCGAAAAGGTGGGGGCTGTGGCAGCAACACCTCTAGAGGGTCGCACAGAAAGCGTAGGGCTCCACCACCGAACCCTGGCTGAGGTGGAGACTGCTTTCTCCTCCTCCTTCCTCTCCTGCCATTGCCTGAACAGCCGGCAGGGCAGGGCAGGGCAGGCCCGAGGGCGCTTGGGGAGAGCGGGGCTACCTGTTCAGCTAGGAGGGGCAGACTCCATCCGCCCAGCCTGCACTGAGAGACTCGGGTGACAAACGCACCAGTCTCCTTCCCCCCAGCGGCTCTTCGAGCTGCCTGAGCTCCAACTTCGGAAGCAATCAACCCTATTAAAATCAAATTTATAACCCCTAATAATATTAAGCAAAATTATTAAAATAATTGGCATATGTTACTGGTTCTTGGGAGAGTTCATTGAACATATTATAAGCTGTAAGGAAAATTGTTTAGGGTTTTCTAAAGTCCCTTATACCCGGGAGGTGGGGGAGAGAGGAAGGAGTCAGATTAAATATTCATCATAACTCTGGGCAAGAGTGGAACGGTGCGGTGCGTTCCAAATGTTTTCAACTTTTTTAATTTGAGAGGTGGAATTTGTTAGTTTAAGGCACCTCCCAAATCTGAGAGTAGAATAAAGATGTAAGGGGGCAACTTTCTCATCAGCTGAAGGTCTTGGGGGCATTTTTCTAGTGGGGGAAAGAAGGAAGAAGAAAAGCTCTCAGGACTTGAAGGTTCAGTGGCTTTCCAGACCTGAAAACCTGACAGCTCCCGGAAAAAGCCCATGCTTAGGTCACTGGGCCTGGGCTTCGATTGTAGCAGGAAAATAAAACGTGCAGACGGACAAGGCGAAGAAGACCACAGTCTCAACTGGTTTCTTCGCCCATCTAGGACGTGCGGAGCCAGTGGGAGCCTGGTCCCTGCAAAATGGCTCCCAGTTCCTCTGCCTTCGCATCCCTGGGCTTTGTCTAGACAGTGTGGCCCTGTCTCCCTCTCTCGCCCTTTCTGTTCTGCCCTTTGAGTCTCCGGGAGTGGAGAAGGAAGAGGGAGATGGCTAAAGTGTTGAGAGCATCCGCGATGCAGACCGCGCCGAGGAGCTGGCAGACCGAGAGCCCGCGGGCGCTCTGGCTCCCGGCGCGGGTGCAGAGGATGCGCGCGTCCCCCTCCTTCTCGCGAGCCCCCAAGTCGAGACGGGCCTGAATGCTAACCTGCCCTTGCCTGAACTCCAGAGCCACAACAGCGAAGCCCGTCCTGGCCTCCCTCGGGGCCCCAGAGCTACTGCGGCCGGTGGACGGTGTCTGGCCACCGCCGTCAACTTGAACTTCAAGGCGTCCAAGCTCGAGCCCCGCGCACTACGCTCCATCCACCTCCGAGTAACTGCCCTCAAAGGGGGAGTCGCTTTATCCGGAGGCAGCTGGAGCCCTCTCGGGAGGCCCATCATTATTATTATTAATTATCGTGATCCTCACTGCATTATTAATGACCACAGTGATAACTGGCATTGATAGCCGCGGCTCCCAGTTCAGTGATGTCCTCCGAACTCCCTGGCGAGGAGGAGGAGGGTCACTCCCAGAACAGAGCCGGGTTCTCCTTTGGATTGGGGCCTCGGGAAGCTGGTAAGGCCGAGCTCGGGCAGGACACGAGAAAAGGAAACGCGACCCAGCCCCGCACACCCATCCCACGATGCCCGGCCCCTTTCCTCTGCCGGCACCTTCTTCGCTCTTCCTCCACCCCACCCCCAGTCCCTTTGTCTCTTTTTCAGACGGATGTTTTCAGTTCCCAGTGGTTTTATCTTCCTCACAACACCCCCCCCCCCCGCGCCCCCCAGAGATCAAGGGCAGATCACAGGCTGGACCGGGACCGGAGGCTCGGGTTTCCCTGGACTCTGCTATTCTCCCACATCCCTGAAGGTTGGTTAGGAGGCCTGGGCCCTCAGAGTGACCAGCCTTTTGCCTGGGTCGGCGGGGCTGGGAGAGGCGTGTCCCAGTAGGTCCCTGGTGGGCTCCTTGAGAGCATCAGAGACGCGGGGGCCCACGAAGTACCCTCTATTGACTTGCATCTTGCCCTCCCGCACACATGCCACTGGATAATCCAGAGCAGTATGCTCAGGCTCTCTTCCAAGCGCTAAGAAATGAAGGCCTCAAAATAACACCCCAGCAAGAGTTGATTGAACCGTTGAATGCGTTTTAATATTTTTTCTTAAATAGACAGGAGTCCGGAAAGCAACCCTCGGGATCCAAAGTGGGGGTTCAGTACCTACTTGTGGCTTGACTGATTATAGCCTGGTAGCACTCTGGTACCACAGGAACTTGGAGCTTCTCAGCCCACTGCTACCCCCAGAGGAATTCAACGAAGTTTTTATTTTTAGCTGGCAGCTCAGAGCCCGGCCTAGACAAATGTCACCTTCCCTTCCTTCCCTAGCCACCGGCCCCTACCCCTCGCCCCGCTCCCTGATGACTGTCCCTGGATTTTTATTTTAGGAGAAATCTCCCCTCCAACCTGGATCTAGGGGTCAGACATCAATCTTCAGGGTTGTCCCGCTGGGCATTTCGAACCCAAGTCATTTTGAGCCTGGTGTTACAAATGAGGGCTCCTGTACCCTGTACCGAGGGCAGCCACAGTGTCTGAGTCATGGTCAAGGCTGTGGGGTGACTGGGACAGAGCCGCAGGCCCCACCCTGCTCTGCACTTCCAGGCCAGTTCTCAGGCGGGTCGCCCAGCTAGCGTCCTCTCTGTGCCGCCCTGACTCTCCAAGGGACAGTTCTGGGTCCCTGGGTGCCAAGGCCACCCTGTCACCTCCTACATCATCTTCTAGTTTCTGGGAGCTGTTCAGCATTGGAAGCAGCTGCTTTGCCTTCTCCTCCTCTAGTCTCTGCCTGTGACCACATCTCTCTTGAAGGAGGAGGTTCAGAGTGGCTATCAGGCCAGGGCCGGGGGTACTCCCTCACTTGCACATACACACATGCACACCCACACTCCTCACACAGACACTCTCCACACCCCAGCACACACCATCTGCTCTCACATGGCTGACCTGTGGCTCCTGCATCTCCTGGCCACCAGCTAGTGGGTGGGGAGGACCTGACACTGATGGGTGGGAGGACTCTGCAGGGCCTGCTCCCCACTCTTCTTCCGCTCTTTCACATCTCCCTCACCCCTGTTGGTCTAGCTCTGAGGGGCCAGGTCTGCCTTCCACTCTGCACCCAACCTGACTTTGAAGAGGGCACAGTCAGTTGGAACTCCTGAGGCCTGGCCTTCACCTCAAGTCTCCGCATGTAGTGGGATGGATGGAGGTGGGGAGGTTACCTGCAGCTGGAGTCTCCCAGGCCTACTCTCCAGAACTGCCGCAGCTGAGGCTGTGCTGACCACCTGTGCGCCCTCCAGGTGGTATAGAAGGGTGATCCCTCGGTCCCCTCACTTCTCAATCCTGGCATAAGGGAAAAACTGACTTCCATCCCACTTCCCAACCCTGCCTCAATCCCTTCCTTGCCCCACCCCCACCCCAGCCAGGTCTCCTCAATCCCCAAGCTTAAGCCTGTGGCCCTGGGGAGCCGAGCGCAGCCTGGCCTCTAGGACAGGTGGGGGGTAGGAATAATAATGATAATGTTAATATAACGTCAAAGATAATCATCGTAGTTCATGCTGCAGGGATGAGCTGCTTCTCCGAGGCTGCAGGAAGCCTGGGGAGGCTCCTGACCCGCTAGAGCTGGGAGTGGGTGTGGGGACTCATTTTCCAATGGATTCGGGTTGCCCCCGCACGAAGTCCTAAACCTCTGGGCTGGAACTAGGCCGAGACAGCCGGCTTGGCAGGAGTCGCGCTGGAGCTTCTTGCTGCAGGCAAGGCTTTTTTTCCACCCCTCGGCCCACTGGGGCCACAGCGGTTAGCGTGGCTGAGTGCGGTTTCCCGAAACTCTTCGGAGCCGGCTGGGTCTGCGAGCCGCGGGCCCCAGCCCTCCCTCCCCGGCCCGTGTCGCCGCCTGGGAAAGGTGGATTTAATGAGCGCGGGCGCTGCGCTGGCGCTGGCCGGGTGGCTCGAAGATGCTCTGACCTGGAGGGAGGGCACGAAAGGTCAGGCTCACGCAGGGTCCTGCTCGGGCTCCTCCCTGGCCCACGCTGCTTGGATATTGATCCTGGAAGAAAGATAAACAGAAAAGCTGGACCTTCAGTCATGAATACTAATAAGCCAGGGCAGGGGTTTTAATTGCTGTGGACTTCCTTTTTTCAGTTAATCTTTATTGCAAACTTCGCTGGACTCAGCCTTCCTGGGCCACGTTTTCTCTGTTCTCTCCCCTCCCTCCTCCTCATATTCCCTTGTGCGATGCTCAGGCAAAAGACACCCGTGTCACCTCGACGCTCTCGCGCTGGAAGTGCCCGTGTGAGCGCAAGAGCCCACAGCCCATATTCTCAGAATGGTTCTGCTCACTGGTTCTGGAAATGTAGGGGCTCCTATACAATAAATTGTTTCAATGTGGCTTTGCCGAGGCTTCTTCCTCACCCTTACTGTTTCAGGGACTTAGTGTGTCCCGACCTTTCAGCTTCCTCCTGACAACTGCGTCTTCACGCTGGCCGGCCAGGGACTGGAGCGCCTCTCTGTTCTAAATGGGTGCATTCTGTCTCCCAAAGGTTCTCATGTCTTGAGTCTCCAGGATTCGACACTGACTTTACCAACCGCAGGGTCTTAAGTGTTTCAACCAAGCATTGAATTCTTAGGCAAGCTAATTCACCCATTCACATAAATGTGATGAGTTCTTTTGGTAGCCAGAAGCAATGCAAAATAAGAGACAGAAACCTAAGGGAATTTTCAGAAAGATTTCTGCCTCTGTTCTTGATATGCATTTGATAATTTAGCTTTGCCTATTTTTCTGAATTAACTCATTTTGAGTTTAGGTGGGTTTTTGTTTTTGTTTTGCCTCAAAACTGCCTAAATGAACACTAAAGCTCATAAACCAGTTTTAGCTGTGTAATCAGGAGGGGAGAAATGCAAATCCATTTCTCTAACAGACTATAGAGAAATGTATTGAAACTCCTGCCAGGAAAAAAAAAAAAATCAGCCGGACTAAAATGCTTTTTAGTATCATTTTTATCCTTAAAGGTTTGGACAAAATAAGCCCATATTTCATAGCCAGTGCCAATAGATCCCCCCCATTGAAGTCTCCTGAGGATTCTGTTTCTCTTACACTGTTCACTCCAAACTTTTTTTTATACCATGATTTATTATGTAGGTAATTTTAGGGGATACAGTTTACAGCTTGAATTATTGGACTGAACACCTCTGGCTGACACCACAACGCCTTTTTTTTCTGCCTGCAGCTGTGAGTCACAACCCCATTTTCATGCCCAACCGCTGCACATTCCTTCACAATGTATACTTCCTTCTTGCAAAGATCAAACATTCTTTGGTCAAAGTGTTTATTTTAAAATGCAGGAAAATTAAAACTAAACACAGCTCTCCTGAAAAAAATCCCCAAATGTATCATATTTTCCTCCTCCTGTGCTCACAAAAAAAGGAACAAATTGCACCATTTTCTAGAATGAAATTTTGAATAGGTGAACACACAGGCACATACAGAGACAGTTTTTATTTTATTGTTAAAACACAGCAGAAAACCTCCCACTTTTGTTCACCTTTGGAATTTTTTTGGATGTCTTTAGTTTTAACCATAAGAACATCATACGCCAGAAAATAACAACATATCATTAAGAAGATGTTGACAGGTACCTAGTTTATTCACCAACCTACATCTTAGTTCATTAAAAAAAAAAAAAAAACTTAGCCGTTTTCTTTTAATATGTGTTTTGGGATGTAACTTTAAGAGGAGAAAGATATTTTGAAATATTTGCCAAATGGAAAACAATTATGTTAACAATTCCCAAACATCTCTGTAGGTCTTGTGTGAGGTGTTTCCGTTCTCTTTTCAAATTAAAGTGAAAAATTGTAATGTAAAATCATGCCTTCTCATCACTTACATCCTGAAAAGTAGGTTTTATCTCAGGGTTTTGGTGGCCAAACCACCCTTCTGCAGTCCACTAGCTGTCTGATTGCTTTTCCCAAGTTCTCTGCTCTCATGTATGAGACATAGATCTATCTCAGCCAGTGCCTCTCTGAAGTAATTTACTCAGCTTGCCTCGCTACACAGTTCTTTAATGGGACAGAAAGTGTTGTTGGGCTGTTTTTCATCAAGTTTGGAAACTGAATCTTTTCCTTCTTGAGGACAGTGCCCAGGACTGGATCCAGCAGAATGTCTGGCACTGTGGGCACTGTGACCACCCATTTTTCAAACACAACACCAGAGACACAGCACTGAAACAACTGCTAGCAGTAGAAATGTTTAAAACACATTAGCCTCTTTTTCTTTCCATACTTCTGAACTAAAAAGCAAAAGAAGCCAAAAAGGATACTCATTGCTTACCAAAAGCACACCAAGAAGCTGTAAAACAGGCTTCTTGATGCTCAAAAATATACTCTGCAAATTCTTTTGAATTAGAGGCTGCTTAGAATCAATAGCAGTACAGAGTTTTTAGGATCTGGTTTGGTTAAGACTTTTCTAGAAATTAGTGATAAGAGATAAGAAATATTTTTCTAGGAAAATTGAAAGGAATATAGAAAGGAATATAGAAAATTATCTTTATTTGCTACTCTTCTTCCTTTTTTTCAAGGGAGACAATTTATGTATACTATTTGGACTTTTAAAATTTAAATTAATAAAATTATTTAACTTTCATATACTATTAAATACTCTTTGTAAGGGTAGACAGTCAGGGATTTTCAAGACCAAAAATAAAACAAAGAATCAGATTACTCTCTTCCTCTAAAGTTATTTCTTCCTTTGCTGGGTTTTCAAATGATCCTGCTTGGTGATTCTTTGTTTATTTGACAAATGTCTTCAAATTAAAATTCATTGAATATTCTTCCCTAGGTGGCTTAACTTCAGACATACAAATACTTCTAAAAGTTCTAGATAGAAATAAAAATATCTTGTGAAGCCTCAGCCAATATTTCTTACAACAGTCACACCAATTTATTGTGAACCTTCTTTCATATTTGGTAGATTATCACCTACATAAAATTTCTCACTTTGAAAATGTCAACTCTTCTGTCAATCTCATTCATTTGAGAATGTAGGTTATGCAATTTGGGCTTTATAATTTCATTTCTATTTTTAACTCCAAATGAATTAATTTATAAACTAGATTTGTCCTAGAGGGAAGAAGTCAATGAAAAGTTTTAAAGTATGAGTCAAATATAGCTCTCAACTACCTTCCAGTGTGTATACACACACACACACACACACACACACACACACACACACTTTTTGAGAGAAGAAAATATTTCCACTGAACAAAGCAATCATATTAAGTATTTACTGCAAATTGTCTTCTAAAAGAGTGTAATGGCTATTTTATAATATGGCAAAATTATTACTTAAAGTTCCAGGGTAACATTTTTCTAAATCTTTATGTGATGATTTACTAATTCAGACAAATAACAACTGATTGATTTTATTGGACAGAATATTGCCTCATCTATTATTAACACAAACATTTCACATAAGATGCTATTTTAACTTCATTTATCTTTTTTGTACAATTGTGTTCAGTTGCAGACAATTTATTCTCTTGTGCCTCCAGATTCTTGTACTTGAAAACTGAATGTTGGGCACTCAGGTTGGAAACCAGATTAAGTGCCTTGTGTGGAGGCAAAAGATGCCTCCCTCTGACAGATGCTACTTTGGGTGTCTTTTCTGCTAAGCAACCTCAGAGCTAAATTAGCCTCATCATTTGTCCCTTTTTTTCCTCTAACATTTGTGGTCCAAAAGGCAGCTGTCCCTGCAATACAGCACAGGCTCTGTCCGGGTACCAGGAATATCATTTTTTGTTGTTGTTTTTTTTTGTTTCAAGTTTCACTTTGTGTTTAAAGTGACATAAGTAAGTTTTAGAATCATTTTTAAGAAAACACTTTCAAGAAGCAGTTCCTTTCGTGCAGCCAGACAGCGCTGCTCCCCAACTTCTTGGCTGGAACCCTTGCTTTCGATTTGTTTGTTTCAGGCATTTCCCTGAAGACCCAGCTCACTGCGCTGTTTAATTGTGCTTTAAAAATGCATCGCTTCTGTCCTGAATCTTTCTCTGAAACCAACTGCTATCGAAAGTCTATCAGATTCGTTCCAAATATGAGATTCGGATCAATATCCTCATCCTACAAAAATATTTTTTAAAAATTGTCGCAGAAATCCACACATTTACAGTGTATTCTCAACTACAGAAGGGATGCCTACATTTCTCATAAAAAGTAGCGATTATTGTCTGTTTAGACTTTTCTATTATTATTATTAGGCCATGTATCATTTCCTAACTGGTATGTGTTCTGTCCAGCTCTTGATGATCTAGTTGAATTCTAGACATTGTGCCAAGAAGTGTATTTGAAGCAGATAAGTACCTATAATACAAATGCGTTTTGTTAGACCTGATGGATGCTATTTTTCTTTTAATAGGTTTGTAGCAAACTAACACAATAACACAATGTATTCCTTTTCAAGGTACATTGTTGAAACAGGTCTATTAAGAGCACGTTGAGCTATTTCTCGCTTCTATTGAACAGTCTGTTGCTCAAACACAACAGCCAACAAACGCCAGCTGCCTCAACAAAAGTAGAAACCTAACCCTTTTATGTAATGTTCTAACAGAAAGGGTAGCACTATTTAATTAAAAACATTGATGATTCAGTGAAACAATGGAAACTAAAGTTCAAGTGGTGCTCTATTGATTTAAGATGATTTTTACTAGCAATGGGTATAATTCACCCCCCTCCTCGCGCTCTCCTGTGTGAAGGGGTTCCTTCTTGGGGCATTATTTGGGTGAATAGGGAAAGACGGAGATGGCTATTGCCTTAGAAACCTGATTAACGCACATTGCTTTGACGCTAAGGTGTTTAATTTATAAGTGCACCCCATATTTTTTGTCAGTTTATTCTCGGTAGGGAAGCTTTGAAAGTAGCTCCTCTCAGCAGGTTAAAAAGTGAAGTCGGCGTCCTGGCATTTAAATGTCTTTGTTATTGTGTAAAGCAAGTTGTTGAAAACTGCATGCCCGGAATACTAAGGTTGGGTAGCTAGAGGGGGCAACTTGTGTGAGTGAGTGTGTGTGTGTGTGTGTGTGTGTGTGTGTGTGTGCGCGCGTGTGTTTATGCACACGCGCGCCCCTGGACTCAGGGCTGTGTGTGCGAAGACAATTATTTTCATCAGCTGCTGTCTAGCCCGCGCCCGACTGCTCCTCTTTGCAGAACCGACGGCCTCCGGGCTTTCAACTCTGGAAGTGAAGCAGGACGACGAATTCCTCCATGGAGACTCCCTCCCTACTTGGGAGCGTCGAACTTTCCCAGTTCCAGGGAGCAGGGCTCGATTCAAGGGACCCAGAACGCCTCCTGGCTGGACAGCACTCGAGGGCCGACAGGTTCCGAGCTTCACCCTCGCTGAGACCCCACTGGAGCCGGGCCAGGATCGGATCGGCGCCGCCCGGGCCCGGCTCTGAGCCGGAGGGCGGCGGCCGGGTCAAGGTGGGCGGGGGCAGGTGCCTCCTGCCCCGCAGAGTGTGGGTCCCGCGAGGAGCTGTGTTTCGCTGCCTTGCTCCCGCCCTGGGCTCCGCAGGCCAGGTTTCCCAGTTCCCAAGTGGTGATAACTCCCTTTCGCAAAACAAATACCGAGCTGGCCGGAGTCCGCCAGGTAGGACCTCCCGCCCCCGACCCAGCGGGGCGCCCTCCACCTAGGGGACTCTTCTCGGCTGCCCGGTTGCCTCAAGGCGCTGTGCGGAGGGCACGGGACTCCCGGCAGCCTTTTCGGGGCGCGCGAGACCCCGGGTCGCACTGAAGACCGTGCACCCTGGGGCTTCGCGTCCCTAGGCGGCGCCTAGGTCCCTCCAGGCCGCCGTAGGCCTCGAGGGTCGCACTTCCGCTCCCTCCCGGCGGCCCGTGCCGCCCGGGCCGCCTAGGGGAGCTCAAGCCTGGACTCGAAGGCCTCTCACAGCCGCTGGCCGCTGTGGGCCCCGAAGGCAGGAGAGGCCGAGGCACAGGTGAGGCTGAGGCCGAGCGCCTCGTTGCCGCCCGCTCTGGGGGCTGAGGCCTGAGGAGAAGGCTGCCTGAAAGTCCACATGGGCCCCTCAGGCCCAGAGCGAATTATTTAAGCTGTTCCTGGTGTTTAAAGAGGGTTTTCCAGTTTTTAAAGAGTGTTGTAAAAAAAAAAATATCAGCCCTTGTTAACTCCCTCATTACATGCTTTTTTTCCCTCAGCTGAACAAGCCTTATTTCCTGAGACTGAGGAGCTATGAAAGTGTTTAAACATGTGTCAAGTGTCTTATAAATAATACAAATTCATAAAGAAGAGGAGGAAATTTTAACTGATACCTGAAGGACTTGGCATAGCTGCCTTTCGCTACGAGGTTATTTTTGGCTGCGGACTTGAAGTAAGGCAACTGACATCATGGCGCCTCTTGGAGCGCTTCTTTCTTGGCTCGCTCAATGGGAGCTGTCCGGAGTCATCCTTGCCTGGAAATGCCTGGTAGGAGCCCTTGTCCAAACCATGGCAGAAGTTCAAGTGTTTTGCACAGTCTGTGTAATATAGGGTTTATACTCAGTGTTTTGGAATCGCCTCTCGTTTCCTCTCAACTCTTACTTAGCCTTTTCCCCTATTTTTCCTTTTTGCTGTTTCTCCCTCAGAATATCTTATCCGTTGTGGTGACTTTGCGATGTTTTTCCTCATCCTTGTTAAGTGACAGTGTTGCTTTGTCAGCAAAAAGACAGTAGGAAAGGTGAAAGTTAGGGCTTTCATTCGGGATATGCGTTACCAAACCATTTAAGTTTTTATATTTGTTCTCTTACCTAAAAAAGCTTTTAAAAATGTTTTCCAGGCATATTTTGAGTACTGAGGAAGGTCAGCACAAAGTATTATTTTACAGTAAAGTACATAGATGGATAGACAGCTGGTGTGGGAATTAGATAATATCAGCATTTCTATTCTCCAAAAAAAGTAACAGCACACTTTAATTTTTTAGATCATTTTTCATATTGATTGTAATTCTGAGAAAGATTTCTGTGACCATTTTATTTGTAATTCTTTAAAATTTCTAAGCTAGAAGAAAACAGGCATTTTCAGTTACTAAATCTAATATTTTCATAAATTTAAAAAGATTATACTCAGTGTGATTATTCTCACTGGAGCAAATTAACAAACACTGACTATAGATTTGAGGACAAAGTTACAAATTTATCACCTTTTAAATTCTTGAGCTATGGTTTTACTGTGTAGTTGGGCTGGCCTTGAACTCCCTTTGTATCTCAGACTGGCTTCAAACTCACAACACTTCTGGCTCAGCCTCCTGAGTGCTGAGATTATAGGCAGGTACCACTGTACTCAGCCCAACATTCTTAATTTAAGGCTTTGTTACTTCTGTCTTCTACCTTGATCATATTGTGAAATTAGCCCTGATTCTCATGCTGGAAATATCACCAATGTCTGTCTCATTTTTTTTTTTTTAGGTTTTTTGAGACAGGGTCTTGCTTTGTAGTTCATGCTGGCTCTGAGCTGAGCCTCTGATTGCTACTGAGCGTGAGTCTCCACATCCAGTATTGTATGTGGTTGCCGGGGAATCGAACCTGGGTCCTTGCGCCTGCAAGACAGGCTCTGGAACCACTGAGCTATCTCCCCGGCCCTGTGTCCCATTTTTTTCTAAGACAGAGTCTCACAGTGTTCAGGCTGGCCTTGACCTCACTACATTATGTATACCAGGCTAGCATTGAACTTACAACTATTCTTCCTCAGCCTCCCAAGTGCTGAGATTACAGATGTGCATCGTGCACTGCCACTCCTGGCTTTGTGCCTCAGTTCTTAAAATAGGGTCCTAGGGTTGGGGATTTAGCTCAGTGGTAGAGCACTTGCTTTGCAAGTGCAAGGCCCTGAATTCAGTTCTCAGCACCAAAAAAGAAAAGAAAAAAGAAAGAATGTGACTCTAGGTGTTGGTAAAACTCCACTTAAGGGCTGGGGAGTTAGCTCAGTGGTTCCGGCGCCTGTCTTGCAAGTGCAAGGGCCTGGGTTTGATTCCCTGGTAATCACATACAACTCATACAACTCACTCCCAGCAGCAATTAGAACCACATACCACAGTGCCGGGTGTGGTAGCTCAGGCCTGTAATCCCAGCATTCAGGAGGCAGAGGCAAGAGGATTGCTGCGATGTGAGTTTGAGGCTGAGCTCAGGGCCAGCCTGAACTACAAAGCAAACTTTTTTTTTCTCAAAAAAACCCCCAAAAAACAAAAAACAAAAACTCCACTTAAATATTTTCAGAAAATGTCTTAGGTATTTTATTTAGCCTTGAATTCACTATTGAACCCAGGCTAACCTTGAACTCATGCTGATCCTCCTGTCTCAGACTCCTCAATTCTAGGATTACAGCATGTGGCCTTCTGGCTGGCAGTTTTAGGTACAGTGGTACTTTGGTTCATGAACTTGATTCTTTCCATGATTCTGGTTGCAAACTGAGTTGGAGAACCAAATCAAATTCAATGGTTAGGTTCAATATTGACCTAATGGGGAAATTTGATTTAGTTCTTGTCCAGTTTGGTCTGTGAATAGAATTGTGAAAACAAATTCATGGACTGAGGTACTACTGTGTTTTCAGTAACAAATCTGGTAAACTGTCAGACTTGGTATATAATGGTATGTTTCAGCTAAGTGGAGTGTTACATGCCTATTACTCAGGAGGCTGAGGCAAGGTTATGGCAAATTTGAGGCCAGCCTGGGCATTGTCTCAAAGTAAGGAAAAAGAGGTGGATGTAGATCAACACTAAGGTGCTTTCCTAGCATGTGTGAAGCCCTCCCTGGGTCCATTCCCAAGTGCTACAGCACAAAAATGAGCAAACAAAACAACGTACTACATTTTGGATTTCTTCTTCTCCTTTTGTAGGCCTTGGCATTCACCATGGTTTCCTTGTCTGGCTGTTGATATTGTAGTTCTGCTGAATGTTGTGCTGTTGCTAGGCATCTCTTCCATGTGTGTTGTTGCTATGTTTTTCAGGATACAATTGGTGATTACTGTATTGATAAGGTGGAGATGTCAAAGCTTTGTTTGTTGTTGATTGTGATGTATTCTTTCAGAAGTTTCCAAAGTGGTCTGCCATGTGTTCTGCCACTAGTTTTAATATAAGCAGTATTTTTGGATCTATTGATTTAGTTCAGTGGTTCTAGCTTTTGCTTGGCAAGCACAAGGCCCTGAGTTGGATCCTCAGTACCACCTATCACAATGCTGGGCATGGTGGCCGACGCCTGTAATCCCAGCACGCGGAGGCAGACGCAGGAGGATTGCTGTGAGTTCATGGCTGTCCTGGGCTACATAGTGAGTTCAGGGCCAGCCTGAACTACAGAGTAAGACCCTGTTTCAAAACAAAACCCCCCAAAAAGCAAAAAATAAAAACAAACCAAAACCCTAAAAATAAGTGTGTGTGCATATATATATATATATGCAGTATTTTCATTTTTAGTTATAATTCTCTCTTAAACTCAGATTTGAATACAGGTGGTTGGCTACCTGATTTTCTTTTTAAGAGAAGTGCTCACCCCCAGGAGACTTTTTAGTCTCACACATAAATAACATTTCAGGTGATCATCTTCCTCTTCTTAAGATTTGCTGTGGTATGTATGAACCAAAGTGATAGAAATAGCCTAGACCATATATTTGGGGTGTAGTGGGGACTTCCCCTTCCCAGCACAGTCACTGAGACACAGATCTGTATATGTGTTGATGACCCCATCCTCCTAGACTGGCAGATGAAAACTTTGCTGAGCTTAACAATTATCTTTCTGATGTGTGAACAGTTCCAGTAGGAATACTAATCATGTACTGAGAGCCACGCAATAAATTGTGAACAAAGTAGTCAATGCATATACATATACATACATACATATATATATATACATATATGTGTATATATATAGATATATGTATATATATATACATATATATTTAACTAATTTGTTACTCATTCTTCAAAATTAGCAGTTGTAAGCAAACTAAGCTATCTAGGCATTCTCTGGGTCAGTGCACATAGGGCATTTCGATCTTTTTGTTTACATACTGTTCCCCATTCTGTGAAGGAACATGGTGCATTTTGGCCCGGTGTGGTAATCTCAGTACTCAGGAGGCTGAGTTAGGAAGATTGCTGCAAGTTTGAGGCCAGCCTGGCCTGCATAGTAAGTTCAAGACTGGCCTGAACAACATAGTAAGACCCTGGCTCAAAAAAACAAACCAAACCGAAATAAAACAAAAGAGAATATGACATCCCTCTAGGAAAATATATATAATAGTGTAGTGCCAGCTAGCTTATTCTCTATGGTAGGGTTAAGATAGGTAAAGAAAAAGTATTAAATATACAAAGTAAATGTGAAAAGTGGCTAAGTTATATAATAAGTGCCTCAAAATATCAATGAATTTTTACATAGTGTTCAAAGATACACTAACATCAAAAACTGTAGAAAGACATACTTCTCAATAAACATATAAAGACATAGGAATGATATTTTGAGTTTGATCCCCATTGCCCCCCAAAAAAGTATAGGGCTGAGGATTTAGCTCAGTGGCAACATGCCTGCCATGCAAGTGCAAGGTCCTGAGTTTAATCCCAGTAGCAAAAAAAGCACGCTATTTTAAAAGGACTGACTATAATTGGAACTCAAAATGCCATACCCAGGGCTGGGGATTTAGCTCAGTAGATCCAGTGCCTGCCTTGCAAAAGCAAAGTCCCAGGTTTGATCCCCGGTAATCACATACAACAATACAGGGACGGGGTGATGACACACCCACCAGCAATCAGTACGATATACCACAGTGTTGAGCATGGTGGCTCATGCAGGTAATTCCAACACTCAGGAGGCAGAGGCAGGAGGATTCCTGAGTTTAAGGCTGAGTTCAGGAGCAGCCTAAGAATACAAAGTGAGACCCTATCTCAAAACACTTAAAATAAAAAAAGCCATATCCAGCTAAATAACTTTAAAAATAAGAATTAGAAACAATTTTAGACAAACAGTAGGAATTACCTTTTCTATACCATTGCTAATTAATAAAATAGAATTAATAATATAGAATGTGGAGAAGGAAATCTATTAAACACAGAAGCAGAGAATGAACCACAAGAAGCAATATTGTAGCCATTAATTATTTATTCCTGTAATCACAACTCTTTGGAAGGCTGAAACAGGAGGATCCAAAGTTTGAGCTCTGGCTCAAATTTACCAACACCCTGCCTCAAAGAATAATAAAAAGATATTAATTACAAGTGCCCTGAGTTTGATCCTCAGTACTGAAAGAGAAAATTATGCAAAGAAGTTGATTGCTAATGTGGGAATATTGAAAAAATTATTGCACATATAAAAGAATGTCTGAACCTGTGCGTGGTGGCACATGCCTGTAACTCTAGCACTTGGGAAGCTGGGGCAGGGAGGAAGGATTGCCATGAGTTCAAGCCAGTGTGAAGAACATAGTGAGATCTTGTCTCAAAAAATAATAATAACAAAAAAAGAGCTAGGGATTTAGCTCAGTGGCACTGCACCTGCCTGGCAAACCCAGGGTCTTGAGTTTGATCAACAGTCCATAAACAAAAAACTACAGCAACAATAAAAAGCCCCAAAGAGAGAGATTTAGGGTGTAAGAAGACACCAAGTGGCTAGAAGTATGGAGTTTAAACTTTGTAGAAGTAAAAGGTAATGGTCATAATAGCACCATACATAGGAGAAAATGGAAGTGTGCTATTTCAGGGTTCCTTTCTTATTTTAAAGTGGTTCAGTATTGTAGATTATTTAAGAATATACACCCTTATCTCCAGAGTAACTGGTAAAAGTAAACTCAAAGAGATATATACTCTGAGTTCCATATTGCCAGTAAATTGGATAAAGCATAAAATAAACAAATTTCTTCCTTTTTCTTCTGATTCTTTTCTTATTCTTTTTCTTGAACCTAAGGACATTATACCACTGAAATTACATCCCCAGCCCCTGTTTTTACTTTGAGAAAGGGTCTTGCTGAGTGACTTAGATTGGCCTCAAGCTTGTGAGCCTCCTACCCCAGCCACCTGAGTATCTGGAATATTAGCCATGTATCACCCTGCTGGGCTTGACAGATTCCTTGAGAAAAACAAATACCAAAAATGACAAGGAGTCAAAAAACTAGTAGCTCTGTGTTCAGTAAAAAAAAATTTTTTTTTTGTAACAGGGTCTCACTTTGTAATTTAGGCTGGCCTTCAGCTCAGTGTGTAGCCCAGGCTAGCCTCGAACTCACAGCAATCCTGCCTCTGCCTCCCAAGTGCTGAGATGACAGGCATGAACCACTATACCTGGTGTTGTGGTGTGTGGTACTGATTGCTGGGATTATGGGTGTAAGTCACCATGCCTGGCATTGTGGTATGTGGTTACTGGGGATCTAACTTGGGACTGTGCAATTCCAAGGCAGATGCCGGAACCACTGAGCTAAATCCCCAGCCTAAGTAAAGAATTTAATAAATATAAATGTTTCTATTTCAATAGAAGCAGAAAAAGCATTTAGCAAATTTCAACCATTGTTCATGATAGAAACTGTCTCCAACCTAAGAATAAGACATCTTCAACCAATTAAAAAACATTTGTAAAAAACCAAGAACTAACATTTTACTCAGTGGTGAAAGACTTAATTCTTCTTCCCTAAAATTGGAGATAAAATAAGGGGCTTTCATCACTCTTACTGAGCACTATTCTGTTCCTAGATTTGTAGCCAGTGGAGTAAGTTGAGGGAAAAAAGGCATAAGGATTGGTAAAGGATAAATATAACTTACATGTTCATGAGGAAATGGCTAATATGATAGAAGTTCATTTCTTTTTTATGTAATAACTCAAAGAATGTAGATGGATTTTACTCCATGGAACCATCCTAAAGATGGCTTGTAAGATGGTTCTAGATTATAATATTCATTGTATTAGTGTGAAGGATTGTAAAAAGACAGGATTTTATATATACACGTGTGTGTGTGTGTGTGTGTGTGTGTGTATGTGTATGTGTGTCTGTGTCTGTGTGTGGGTTTTGGGACAGGATTTTACAGTGTAGTTCAGGCTGGCCCGGAACTCATTATGTACCTCAGTCTGGCCTCAAATGTATGGTGATCCTCCTGTCTCAGCCTCCCAAGTGCCAGGATTACTGTTAAATTCTTGATATTATAAGGCTTATACTCAGATGCATTCCATTGTTGGCAGCTTTAAAGCAGAATTCCATGCAAGACTGTTAGTCCTTAGAAGGCAAACACTGCATTATGGTTTCCAGTCCCTGGGGAGGACTCTAAACACCTTCCCAGTTCCTGCTAGGTTTCCTAAACTTATAAGTTCCCAGATCTGGCAGGTTTTACATAGACCTAGCTGCCAGGGTTTAAGTCTTTTTTAAAAATTTTTTTAATCTTTATTGGTACATTACATATACGCATCATGATTGCACTCCATAATGGGGATTTGTACCAGTATAAGACACAACTTAATTCTCATTTTTTTCCCATAGCCCTACCCACCCTACCACGCCCCCATATACATAAAATTTGTTTCCTTACTTTTTTTGGCCAGGGTTTAAGTCTTGTCAGATGGAAAAAGTCAGACAAAGCTGATTTATTATACACAACAAGCAGAAAAGATAAGCAGAAGAATAGGATCCAAAATGAGTCGACCTCCCAAGCCTCAGCTAAGTTGCCCAGGACGGATGGAGTGTTACTTATGTGTGTCTCACTTCACCATGTTGCAGTTGGGGGACCTTGAAAGCAGTCTGCTCTGAATTTTTTTTTTTTTTTTTTTTTAGGTTTCTTGAGACAGGGTCTTGCTTTGTAGTTCAGGCTGGCCCTGAGCTCAGCCTCAAACTCATCACAGCAATCCTCCTGCCTCTGCCTCCCGAGTGCTGGGATTACAGGCGTGAGCCACCACGCCCGGCACTGTGGTATGTGGTACTGGTTGCTGCTGGGCGTGAGTCTCCACACCCAGTATAGGTATGTGGTTACTGGGCATCGAACCCGGGTCCTTGCGCTTGCAAGACAGGCGCCGGAACCACTGAGCTAAATCCCCGGCCCTCTGCTCTGAATTTTAAACATCAGGGATCACCAGGGATCATTTGGATCACCAAACTTAAATGTTGCCAAACAACTGTTCTAGGAGGAAGGAGGATAAGGCCCAAGCTAATCTGCACAGTCTGTCCTCATCCCAGGTTGTTGCACTGTGGGTAGATTCTGCCTGGGACCTAAAAGTCAGAGGAGAAAAAACTGTATCAGCCATGGCTATTCAGGAACTATTCTCTTTCAGAAATTTTGTCACTTTCAAAGCAAAACAAAACAAAAAGATGTGAGGGCTTGGGATGTAGCTCAGTGGCACTGAGCTTGCCTAACAAGCAGAATGTGCTGAGTTCAATCCTTGGTCATTCCCCCCCCCCAAAAAAAGTCATGAAATGCAGTCCACTGTAGAGGCCTTGGGTTCAATCCCAAGTGCTGGAGAAAAAATTATTTTATACCGACTGGTAAAATTAATATATTTAATAGCCTGAGTTTTTGGAACATGTGTGGGAATTGGAACTGTTATTTAATGTTGATGGGAATACAAACTAGATTACTTTTTTTTTTTTTTTTAGGTTTTTCAAAACAGGGTCTTGCTTTGTGGTTCAGGCTGGCCCTGAGCTCAGCCTCAAACTCACATCACAATCCTCCTGCCTCTGCCTCCCAAGTGCTGGGATTACAGGCGTGAGCCACCACGCCCGGCACTGTGGTATGTGGTACTGGTTGCTGCTGGGTGTGGGTCTCCACACCCAGTATTGTTATGTGGTTACGGGGGAATCGAACCCGGGCCCTTGCGCTTGCAAGACAGGCGCCGGAACCACTGAGCTAACTCCCCGGCCCAAAACTAGATTACTTTTTGAAGTAAAAAACATTGGAGTTAGAAATGGTGGGATGTACCTGTAATCCCAGCACCTTGGGAGCCTGAGCTGGAGGATGGCAAGTTCAACCCCAACCTGGGTAATTTAGTGACCTTAGCAACTTAATGACACCCTGTCTCAAAATGCGAAATAGAAAAGGACTGAGGATATAGCTCAGTGTGAAGGCCCTGAGTTCAGTCTCCAGCACCACAAAAACATTAACATCCCGCCAAAAATAAAAAATTGAAGACATGTTTAATAACTCATAACATCACTGTTAGTAAAAGCAAATCATGCAAATAGCTGGCATTCATTAGAGAAATGAATATATAAATTACAGTTTATTCATACAGTAGGGTACCATGCAGCATTTAATCAACTGTACCTAAATGATTACCATGGATCGCAAAGGTAATATATATAGGAAGTAAATTTAAAGCCGGGTGTGCTGGCACGTGCCTGCCTGTAATCCCAACATGCTGGAAGACTGAGGCAGGAAGATTGCAAGTTTGAGCCTACCTTGGGCAGTTTAGTGACTTAATGAGACCTGGTCCCCCTCAAATAGGTCTGGGCATAGAGGTTAATGTGAAGTCTCTGGATTCAATCTCCAGTATGGGGTCAGTGCAAAGGGTAAGTTTTAAAGTGTTTCATGTAGTATAATATTATTTATATAAAAATTTCAAACAAGATGTTCACAAAAAAGTATAAAAGCTGCTATAGTGATGATACTTTAGTTGTTATTTTTGGAAGTAAGGAGCTTCAGATAAGGTAGAGCTGGCCCTTGCAATGTATTTCATAAGAGGGTTTATCAACAAATGTTTGGGCTAGGAATGTGAGGTGCTTGTATGAGGCCCTGGGTTCAATATTCAGGACTTCCAAATTATACGTAAAAAGAATGCATAAGAGCTAATTAGTTTTTAGTTTAAAAAGTTTTCTAAGGCCAGGGATTTAGCTTAGTGGTTCCATGGCCTGCTTTGTAAGTGCAAGGGCCCAGTTTGATATGGTAACCACATACAACAGTGTTGGGCGTGGAGACTCACACCCACCAGCAATCAGTACTACACACCACAGTGCCGGGCATGGTGGCTCATGCCTGTAATCCCAGCACTTGGGAGGCAGAGGCAGGAGGATTGCTGTGAGTTCAAGGCTGAGCTCAGGACCAGCCTGAACTACAAAAGCAAGACCCTGTCTCAAAAAAAAAAAAAAAAAAAAAGTTTTCTAAGCTCTTGCTAGCATGTGAAAGGCCCTGGGTTCCATCATTAGCATGTTCCCCACCATGCTGCTCACCACCCAAGAAATATTCACCAGTCAGTAGTACAAAGAAAAAAACCAACACCAAGCAGCAGTAGGTCATGTTGATATTTGAGGGTCAGTGGTGGTCACAGTAAAACCAGTGGTGCTGTTCAGGAGGCACCGTGTTCCCATCCATGTCCCATGCTGTTTCTGCCCAGCCACTTCATTTTGTGTATCATTTGCTGTGAAGAAAAGTCATAGAATTTGTAGTAGATACATACCGAGGCTGCTATAGTGGAGGACCTGCTAATGTCCTCCTGGAAAAATGCAGGAACTCCATTTGTGATGGCCCTGTCTTCTGTGTGTGTGACAGTTTATTTAGCAGTACAGTATGAAAAGTAGGTGAGCCAAGATAATATCGATGAGACAGATGAAACAGTGATCACAAATTGAAATAGTGATTTTAGAAGGAAGTGTGAGTTTTGCAGATGATATGTTCACCTTTGGGTTTATTAACACTCATGTTCTCTAGCATGGCTCTGTGTCATTGGCCTGTAATACTAGCTGCTTGGCAGACTGAGGGAGAAAGCTGCGAAATACCAGGCTGCTCTGGGTAAGATTCTGTCAAATAAACCACAGTCTTGTTCTCTTGGGATGTCTTGCTGATGATCTCTAGAAGGTATTTGGCTACCCAGCATGCAGGAGACCTTAGGTATGATTCTCAGCACTGTAAAGATTTTTTAAATTTGGACATGCGGCTCTGTTGAGGTTGCAGTTTGAGGAGATTTGAAAGTTACTTACATGGCTACTGAAGTCATGGGAATGGATTGGATGCTTACTCTGCCTTCTGTTTTGGATAATACTCTTCTTTGGACTCAGTGCTAGGTGAACAGCACTCAAAAGAATCTTTGGGAAATGGTTGTCGGGGATGAGAGTAGAGCTTGGTGTAGATTCTGTGCGTATTGGCAAGTGTAAGGCCTTAGGCTGGTCCTCCACACTAAAAAAATTTAAAAGTAAACTAAATGATAGTAAAATATAAAATAGGCCCAAAGTCCAGTACAGTATGAAAAGGAGCTAGTATTACAGGCCAATGACACAGAGCCATGCTAGAGAAGCTGAGTGTTAATAAACCCAAAGGTGAACATATCATCTGCAAAACTCACACTTCCTTCTAAAATCACTATTTCAATTTGTGATCACTGTTTCATCTGTCTCATCGATATTATCTTGGCTCACCTCCTTTTCATACTGTACTGCTAAATACAGAAAAAAACAAAAGCAAAAACAATTTTTCATTCATAGGTATAAAATTTTATTACCAGTCCAGGCATGGTGGCACATGCCTGGGCTATATGATGAGTTCAAGGCCAGCCTGAATCGTAGAGTGAGACTCTGAAAAACTTGAAAAACCAAACCAAACAAAAATTTAATCATCCAGTAGCTGTCCTTTTTAAAATTCAAAGAGCTCCACAACTATATAAACATTTTCTGGAATATATAAAACTCAAAAGTTACATAGTGTAATAAATAGACATATTTTCCCACTACCAACAGTGTTTAAATTGGTTTTTGTGATGACCTGAAATTAATGTATGAAACTTTCATATTTTCAGTTATTCACATTTCTAATTAGTAGTGACTCAGCTAAATATTGTTGCCTCATTATGATCCAGAATTTTCTCTTTTCTCTCTCTCTCTCTCTGTCTCTTTCTTTGTGCCATATTGAGCATTGAATGTAGGGCTCTGGATGCTAGAAATCACTATGTTTTATTTTGATATTTTGAAACATGATCTCAATCTGTAGTTCAGGCTGGCCTTGAAATTACTGTGTAGTCCAGGCTGGCCTTGAACTCCTGGCATTCTTCCTGCCCTAGCCTCCCAGGTACTGGGATTATAGGCATATGCTGCCATTCCTGGGTTTGGACAGCACTCTTACTACGAGTCATAGCCTCAACTTAGAAATTGTTCTTAATTTGGGCTGGGGAGTTGGCTTAGTGGTTCCAGTGCCTGTCTTGCAAGCGCAACGACCCAGGTTCAATCCCTGGTAATCACATACCATACTGGGTGTGGAGACTCAAACCCAGCAGCAACCAGGACCACATACCACAGTGCCGGGCGTGGGTGGCTCACGCCTGTAATCCCAGCACTCGGGAGGTAGAGGCAGGAGGATTGCTGTGATGTGAGTTTGAGGTTGAGCTCAGGGCCAGCCTGAACCACAAAGCAAGACCCTGTCTCAAAAACCTAAAAAAAAAAAAAGAAAAAGAAAAAGAAATTGTTCTTAATTCGTTTTAATTAGGAGAAAAAATTTTTGCTATCAAAACAGGTATAGATGTCTCAAAAATAAAAATTAAAAAATGACAAGTTAAAATCTACTTGCAGTCATGTTTCATGATGGCTCTTAACAAAGTTATGGATTATTATGACTAATGAATTTAAATAAAGCTATTACTGCATTGCTAAAGTTTGTGTTAGATTTCTGGGAATTTTCTTTTGTGTATTTCTCACACTGGAATTTTTATCCATTTGATGTGTCTCTGGGGAAATGCGAAGAAAACAAGTCAACTAGTGTACTTGGCCTGGAAGGTACAGTTTGAGATTAAGAGTAATAATGATATACTAAAACAGGTCATGCTAAAATCTTTTTCTTTTTTCTGTCATACTAGGTATTGAATCCAGATCCTTCCCTCTGAACTAGATCCTTAGGTTTTATTTACTTTTTTTTTTTTTTTTTTGGCAGGGAAATTTTTACTTTTTATTTATTTTGAAATAGTATCCCACTGTGTGGCCCCAGCTGGGCGTGAACTTTTGATCTTCATGCTTTAGCTTCTCAAAGTGCTAGATTATAGGTGTGTGCCATCTTGGCTGGCCTAAAATCTTTTAACTATGTACAATCAATATAAGGAGACTTCAAGGAAAAATAAATGAAAATACAGCAAGAACAATAGCATAAGTTATGCCAGCCTGAACTACGTAGTGAGACTGTTTCAAATAAACTGACACAACTAACTCCCCTAAAACAAAAGACACAACATAGTCCTTGGCTGAATTCAGTCTGTCTCTCTGTCTCTGTCTCCCACTCTCTCTTCCTCTTTCTGCCGTTCTCTCTCTCTCTCTGTCTGTCTGTCTGCAAAGTACTGGAAACTTTGAAAAAAATAAATAAACGAGTAGAGACGGGACTGAGAAAAAGTGAATTCTTTTAAGTTGAGAGGGAGGAGAGAGGTAGCTGAGCCTTCTTTTTTTTTAGTTATTGAGGATTGCAACCACAGCTTTACACATGCTGGAGAAGAGCTCCATTGTCGAGGTAAGAACTGAGCTTCTCAGTGAATACCTTTTTATTTTGTTTGATTTCTGAATTATGAAAATATGAAACAAAAATAAAACCTCATAAAACAGATTTTGGACAGCAACAGAGAAGGTTTAACCTAAAGAGTGCAGAGTGCCCAGCCTATCCCAAGGTGTGTGTGTATATTTTCTAATTTGAATCTTTATTTATTTATTTATTTATTTTGAGGTAGGTTCTTGCTTTGTAGTTCAGGCTGGCCCTGAGCTCACTATGTAGTCCAGGTGAGCCTTGAGCTCATAGCAATCCTCCTGCCTCCTCTTCCCGAGTGTTGAGATTACAAGTGTGAGTCACTATGCCTGGCATTATGGTATATGGTACTGATTGCTGGTGGGCATGAGTCACCACGCCCAGCATTGTATGTGATTACTGGGAGTTGAACAACTTGCACTTGCAAGGCAGGTGCCAAACCACTGAGCTAAATCCCTGGCCCAGGTAATTATTTTATTATACTTTCCTAGTCTTCTTTCCTTCCTTGATTTTGAAAAGAAATTAGTATTTTTCCCATTGTGGCCAGAGATTATATATTGATAATCTTTGAATCATTCACAATGCTTTATACCCAATAGATAATAATCATTGATGATGATATAAATATGTGATCCTTTGAATTAGATTGTAGACTAAATAATTATATATTTGTTCTTCCCTAATTTTTTTTTTTTTTTATTGAGACCGGGTCTTGCTTTGTAGTTCAGAATGTCCCTGGATGCACTATGTAGCCCAGGCTCACCTGGAACTCACAGCAATCCTCCTATCTCTGCCTCCAAGTGCTGGGCTTACAGGCGTGAGCCACCACAATTGACATTATGTGTTCTTTCCTAATTTTTCTTTTGAAAATTTTCAAAGCCATAAAGCTAAAAAAAAATAGAATAATAAACATTCCTATCTGAATTCATTGTTAACATTTTGCCATTTTGCTTTATTCTTCTATATTTACATATAACTTCTTTACAGTGACTGTAACAAGTTTTTATACTATGACCCATGATGTTACTTTATGATTTTGATTAGAAACAAGTTAAGTATATAATGTCATTTTGTTGCATTGTTAGTGTTGCTACATTTGCTCACATGGGGGAGATAGTGACTTTGGGTTCTTTTTGTAAGGTGCACTTTCCCCTTAATAGCTACAAGTAATCTATTCAGTTATATTTTGGCATCATGCAGCAGTCCCTTCGCCCAATTACTAAAACACATTAGTTATCTTACATGAGTTTCCCAGATGTGTAATTGATTCATATCCTAAGTTCAAAATCTGAAGATACCTCTATATAGATTTGTGGGTTTCAACTAGAGGCAATTTTTCCCCCTTTTGGATATTTGACTGTGTCTGGAAACATGTTTGAGTTAGAGCTGTCACAGTTCAGGACAGGTGTGCTCCTGGCATGTAATAAGCGGATGGTAGGCCTTCTACTAACAGCTACGTGGAGCTAGTTCTAGCAGCATAGAATTTTCTGCCCCAGAGTGTCATAGTTCTGCTGTTAAGAACCTTAATATAGGTGTTGAATTGTGCTTCTCACTCATAAACAGTCCATTGGCATTACTAGGGATGTTAGTAAAATTTTAAAGCCTGTCTTCAGCAGTGGTAGAAACTAAGCAGATATTATAGTCTAGCAAAATTTTCCCATGATTCAAACCAATTAGAATTTTATTAACCGCTTGTTCTTTTTATTTCCTTTATAGTTATCTTTTAAAAAGAATTTAAATTGTTTTTCTCTACCTCCTATAAACTAAACAATAACAAGAAATTTTTAAAAGGCCAGCATTAAAATATTGAAGCATTTTAATCTGCTTCTGTGTTTTTTAGGCTCGTTTGGAATGTCATCTTAAAAACCCCAGAGCCATGGAAGAGAAAGTGGAGAAATGCCAAGCCAAGTTAAGAATTCTCTGTTTCAAAAATGGCCCAGAGAGAGTGACCAGAGTTCAAGAAGGGGCAGGGGAGTGCAGAGGGCATTTCCACTCTCACACCTGTAAGTTATTAATGATCTTTGAAGTGATTGTTGATGGAAGCTCCGGTACATTTGAGCTGCTTCACATGTATACTTAGTGTGTTCAGAGCACTGTCTAGCTTCTGGAGCTTTGCAATATCTTCAAGCTGAATCAGAGATCAAACAGCAAAATCCATGACTTGGGAATATCAGGTAGCCATGTGATGTGTGGAAGGACGTGGAGTATGAGAATCAATGCCTGAATAACTATGCTGTGCATTTTAAGCTCTGAAAAATTAGCATCACTCTCAAGCCTTTTAAAGTAGCAATCTCACAAAATAATGCCACAAAGTTTAAAGATAATATAGTAGGAGGTAATGTTTGTATAGATTTTGTTTTGAATTCACAAGCCTATTCTTAGAACATTAGAAATTAATTGTTTTTACTCAAGTACTCATGGAGTAGCTTGCACAGCATTTGGTTATTTTATATTTTGAGCTACCAGATATTGCTTTCTCTGTTGAGATCGGAATTGACAATTTTATTTGCACTTAACAAAGACTGCATCACTTTAAGGCTAATTTTCTGTGCAAGGGAGCTAGCATATGAATGCATTCAGCAACTATAGTTTCACTTTTAGAGGAAACTGCAACATACTTTGATTTCTATTTTACCATACTGGTATTTTAAAGATTATTTTTCATGCTTTCTACTGACATATCTTTTATAGTATAGTAAATACTGACACAACATGATACTAAGAAATAATCCTAAAAAATTCAGTGGGAATTACAGAACATGGTTTATTTCCAAAGTAGATGTATCTTCTTATTAGTAGGCAAGTGTTGCAGCTAACTTGAAAGAGAAATTAAGTATGAAAATGCAAGAACTTTATTGAGTATCATATATACTATTTTATTTGCTCAATTTCTATAAAATATGAAAAAATATTGAATAAAAAGATAAGACATGGTATATGTCACTTTATATATCATTATAAGTGGAATGAGTGAATTAGGGAAGGAGAATGGGAAAATTATGAGAATAATTATTCTCATATCTGAGATCTTATCTTACTCTTTTCAGTAACTTTTCTTCATCTTTGAAATTCTCATTCTTTATGAAAGAGATTCATTTAGACATACCACAAGCTAACAAAAGTGGTATACAAAGTATGTTCTTCCACCTTATTCAAAAATCCTGACAAATATTAGCACGTTTAATCTACCTATAAATACAAACAATAAATATGTGATGATCAAAGTGGATTTATTCTGGCAAGTTAATTTATCATTTGTATATCAATTTTATTATAATTAATATATGTAATTTAATAGAATAAGAGAATAAAGAATTTACAAACATATAGGCCAACTTACTGCAGAAGGGAAAGACCCTACTCTAAATAATCTATAAATACAAAGAAACCTCCAAAGCCTGGTAAAGCCTACCTTTGAAAAATCACAGCAGGGCCGGAGATTTAGCTCAGGGGTTCTGGTGCCTGACTAGCAAGTGCAAGATCCTGAGTTCTATCCCCTGTAACTACATATGACAGTGCCAGGGGTGGTGACTTAATCCTGTAATCCCAGCACTCGGAAGGCAGAGAGGCAGGAGTATTGTTGTGAGATCAAGGCTGAGTTCAAAGCTGACAAGCCTGAACAACAAAGCAAGACCCTGTCTCAAAAACAAAAACAAGAAAAAGACGGCAAATATATGTCATGATGAAGTACTGGTAACATTCCTTTGATGATGGGGTATTAGGAAGAAGGATGCTCCAGATCATTTCTGTTCAGATTTTAAGTTGAGAGTTATCCTCAGGTGAAATGAAAAGGAAAAGAAGTATGATGCTCACTAAGAAGGAACCATCATTATTTAAAGATACTATGATTGTCATTGTTTAGAAAATAACCAATGAATTATTAGAGTGAATAAGGACATGTAGCAAGATTGATGGTTACAAAAGCAGTATTAAAATTCATTTACATAAAGAATAAAATTCAATTAAATTTAAACACCAGGAAAAATCTGCTAGAAAGGTAACTTTGAAAAGTTTCTGTTATAATATAATATAATACCCATAAAGTACTATAGAAAATCTAACAAAAAAATTTGTTCAAGAAGTCTAAATACGGGGCCGGGGAGTTAGCTCAGTGGTTCCGGCGCCTGTCTTGCAAGCGCAAGGGCCGGGTTCGATTCCCCGGTAACCACATAACAATACTGGGTGTGGAGACCCACGCCCAGCAGCAACCAGTACCACATACCACAGTGCTGGGCGTGGTGGCTCACGCCTGTAATCCCAGCACTCGGGAGGCAGAGGCAGGAGGATTGTGATGTGAGTTTGAGGCTGAGCTCAGGGCCAGCCTGAACCACAAGGCGAGACCCTGTCTCAAAAAAAAAAAAAAAAAAAAAAGAAGTCTAAATACTATGTGATGAACAAGACCCAATACTCTAAGAATGCTAATTCTTCCCAGAGAGTCATTAAAATTTTCACATCCCCAATAGATGTGAAAATACTTTTTCATATCTACATAAAAGTAATAATGCTTTTGAATCCAACAAGCTTGCTAAATATCCCTATTCACTCTAATAATTCATTGGTTGATTATTTTCTAAACAATGACAATCATAGTTTTTCTTTTTAAATTACAAAGCCAAGTGTATAATGACATGGAGACGCAAAGCTCTAAGCTAATATAACACATTCTTTTTTTTTTTTTTAAGGACCAGCTATCAAATTCAGGACTTTAAGCTCGTTAGGCAGGTGCCAGAACCATTGAGCTAAACTCCTGGGCCTCTAACATGTCCCTAAAGGGAAACAGTAAATTTGTATTACATCATAAAAATTTACTAGTAGAGTAATTAAAACTATTTTAAATTATCCTAGGAATAGAGAAGTAGACCAGTGAGATAGAATAGAGAATCCAGAATCAGACCCCAACACATACATGGTCAGTGAGGGCCAAATTAGTAGATGTCAAAGCTGGATGTGGTTTATCTTCCAGCACTCAAGAAGCTGATGGGGAGAATTGAGAGATGGAAGCCAGCCTGGGTTACCTACTGAGTTGAAGGCTGACCTGGACTTCATGGTGAGACCCTGTCTCACAACAAACAAACGAATAAATAAAAATATGGTTCCAATACAACTGATTATCCAGTTAGAAGGAGAACAAAGTCAGGTCCATATCACAAATCGCATAGAAAAATCAATTCCTAGTAGATAGAAGTATGAGAAACAAACATAAAAGTTTTTTTGATGGTGCTAGTGATCAAACCAGGTGTG